>CAHIKZ030001291.1:0-77500 GCA_903632075.3 Acanthosepion pharaonis | reverse complement strand
TAAAAGCAAATAAAAGCATTTGAAATTAAATAATATCTTTGTTTTATTGAGTTTTGTATGTTGGTAATTCAGAGTTGATTTTCAGGTACTGCGTGTATCCAATTAAAAACAAAAAAAAACATGATTTGCATTCCTCAAAGCCCTATGCTTTTTAATTATTGTAATCACTAAAACCGATGCGATCAATTTAAGCGTTTTCATAAAATTAGTTATGGGGGGGTATAAATATTTTAAAAATATTTCTACCATGACTTTCATAAAAAAAAATTATTTATAATAATTTCGATCATCTGTGAATAGTTCCTGAAAGTTTCATTAACATCCGATAATTATTTCTATTTTTGCAAGATTTTTTCATTAATGTATGTCATACCAAAAAAACGTGCTAAAATTGTCTGTTATTTACTAGTTCCAACAGATACAAATAGAAAAAAAGTTTTTTTAATCAAAATTTAGAATGTTCTAAAAAGAAGGAAAAATTTTTTAAAATAATTAAAAAAAAAATTGGTCTTTCCTCTTAATTAATAACATAAGCATTTAGACAATAAAATTTTTGTTTTCGGCAAGGTTAATAATTTTCATCAAGCTATGCTCTTTTTTAAGCATAATCTGGAGGTACCTATATATAATATACATATATATACAATATATAATAAAATATATATTATATATATGTATATATATATAATATTATGATATAAATATTTATATATATATATATATATATAATATACACACATATATATATATAATGTTACACATATACATATATATATAATATACACATATATATAATATATATAATATATATATATATATATACACAATATACATATATAATATATATATATATACATTTTATACATATATATATATATTTATAATATAACCATATATAATATAATTTATAAATATATATAATATGTATAACAAACAAAATATATATATATAATATATATATATATATATATATATAAACTACACACATATATATATATTTTTATGTTAAAACCGGATAATATATATATAATATACATAATATACATGAATTCTATATATATATAAATACACATATATATAATATACATTATATTTATATTTATAAATGATTTATATCCGTTTTATTTTTATATGTTGATATATTTAATATACATATATATATGATATAAGTGATTTTATTATATAATATGATATTTATAAATACATATATATATTTTATTTTTATAATGTACAAAATATATATACATATATATATATTTTATATATATAAAATTATATTCTTTTTTTATACATATATATATATTTTATATAATTACATATATATTCTATATATATTTATATATATACTATACATATTGTTTATATATATATATAATACATATATATAATATACATATATTATTCACATATTATATAAAAATTTTTTTTATAATATACAAATTTATATATAATATATAATAAAATTGAATTTATATATAAGATAATTTTTCATAAATATATATATATAATATATATAAATTTATATATATATAATATATATATGAAGCCCCCACTGACACCAATTCAGTCGGTTTTTTTTAACTTAGAGGCAAAAACCATATCTTGCCATAGAATGATAAAAAAAAAAAGAAACAGTCTGTCTGAAAGGATTTTTTATTTAATATTCAATTACTTCAGTTGAGCACTTGGGGAAAAAAACAAAAAACGGTAAACAGTGACTAAATAATTATATAGACGAGATGAATCACGAAAAATCTGATCACTGTCAGTCAAACATTCATGTTTCTAAAAAAAAAAATTTTTAAAATAAACCAGTTCCTCTAAACATTAAAAAGCTAAAACAATAAATATTGGTAAAAATTTCTAATTTTTTACAAATAAATTCAGTCGGGTTCGATCCTAGCTAGAGGCAATATTTCTAAATAGATTTTAAAGCTGTAAACAAGCGAAACAGTCTGTCTGTGGATGACGTTAACATCTGCTCCTAAATTTTTTTTTAGTACTCTGGGAAAAAAGGGTTTTAAATAGTGACTATTATAGCTATATAGCTAGACTCTTCAGATTTTTAATTAAAATAATGACTATATTCATAAATAAAATAAATATGCTTTTTAAACCTTCATCCCTACTTAGAAAATTTTTTTTAAACTGACACCAATTCAGTCATTTCATCCTGTTAGAGCAACCGGATGTTTTAGCCAAAAAAAATTTTAAGAAATAAATTCTACTTGGATAAAAAAGATAAATATTAAATTTATATATAAAATTATACATATATATATTTAAATATAAATATATATATAAATAGATCTACCCAAAAAAATTTTAAACCCATAACCATCTTAAAAGTTTTAATAACAAAAAACAAGCATTTTAAACACATTATCTACTTATTTATGAAAATTAAGCAAGACGATAATAAAGGCCCCTTTCTAAATAGGAAATATTAAAGAAATATCATAAAATATTAAAGAAATTTAAAAAAAAATTTTTAATAAATTTTAATTACATTATATAGATTTTAATTAGCCATCACTTTGTATAAAGAACCCAACAATTTGCTAAATCTAAAATTTGAAATCTTGAGTAAGTGTAGACTTAGGAAATGCTGGTTACTAGAATAGGTTTGGTTTTCACATTTTTTCTTTCATTTTTTTTTGTTTTTGAGTAAATATGTATTAAACCCCTCCCATTGCTGAGTTACTGTTTTATTTGTTTTTTGGGGGTTTTTTTGTCACGCGGTCATGATTGTTTTTATACTGTAGGCTATTTATATTCTGTCCTAATTTTAAAAATTGGCCAATGTATTTGACGATCCGCGTATCCAAACTTTAAAAAACCAAATTATGTTTGCCTGGCTCTTTAGGTTGATAGTTAGATTTGCTCTATTTAATTATTGAAGACTTTTTTTTCCATAAAAAAATTTGTGAATGAAATGCTGGAGGTTTTTTTTTTTTGGACCAATTCAGCTTGGATTCTGGACGATTATTTTTGCTTTATTTACATGTTCTTAGTTCTTTCTTTTTTAAAATTATTTTTCCTTGGTATTGGTTTGTTCATTTACAAGCCAAAACACCTTAAATTTTCCAATGTCAAGTATAATTACTTATATGTATATTATTATATATATATATATATATATATGTCTATATATTATATATATATATATATATATATATATATATATATATATACACCTATATATTTATTATATATATATATATATATATATATATATATATACACATATATATATTTATTTATATATATATATATATATATATATATATATATATATATATACACATTATATATATTTATTTTTATATATATATATATATATATAATTATTTTTATAAAAAAATTTATAACATAAGTATGTTATAAAATCACTACAAAAATAGCCATTTTGTTTCAATTCTGCTCTACTTTGTATTGAGCACTCTTTTAAGAATAGTAATTGTTGGTTATTGGAATTCATTCCGTGTATACCAATTATATACTTTGTTATATATATATATATATACACATTATATATATTTATTATATTTATTATATATATATATATACACATTATATATATTTATTATATTTATTATATATATATATATACACATTATATATATTTATTATATTTATTATATATATATATATATACATTATATATTTATTATATTTATTATATGTATATATACACATTATATATATTTATTATATTTATTATATATATATATATACACATTATATATATTTTATTATATTTATTATATATATATATACATTATATATATATTATTATATTTATTATATATATATATATATATATATATATACACATTATATATATTTATTATATTTATTATATATATATATATATATATATATATATATATATGGCTGATAACTCAACTCCGATTTTATTATGTAATAACAACATATTTTGGGGTGGAATATCTACTGATGTACTAAACAAATGTGGCTCTTTATATATATATATATATATATTTATTCACACACTCACACATGGACACATATATCATTAAAATCATAAAGAAACACTGGAATTTATATAAATTAAAAAATCAGTATTTTTTTATTAAGATTGGTATTAAGTATACAAATGGAATCTATTTTACAATGGAAATAAAGAGTAAACAAAAGAAAAGAACAAAGAATGAAACTCAGTTTCTGAATTGATTGACCACCTTTAAAAGTGGAAATTTAGTTTTGCCATCACATTTTCCCAGATAATCATCTGCATTCATGTTATATATCATAATTCCAGGATAGCCGTTCTTTTTAATCCAATTAACCTATCAATGAGAAAAAAATTAAAAACAGATTTTAATGTCATACAAATTATACATACATTTACAATTTGTTTTTTTAATGCCTGAAAATCAGTTTGGAAATATTAAAGTGTCTAAAATTTAAAATAAATTATGAGGGAAAGAAAGAATATTCTTTAAATATTTGACTTTCTTCTTAGTTTTAGCAGGAAAAGTTACCTTAATTTGAATGCTCTGTTCATCGTCATAACTGATCCATGTCTTGCCTTTGTACATGTAGGGTACTTTGCAATGTTCATGAAATACACGGGTTGCACCAGATTTTAAAAGCTGACAACTCTAAAATAAAATGAATTAAAAAAACTGAATATTTTAAAATGTATTGAGGGAGAGGTGGGTATTCAAAATTATATTTAAAGAAAATAGCAAATTTCTATTTATAAAACATAGTGATAAATGCCAAGAATGAATTAATAAAATAAACTTAGATTCATCTCACACAAGAATTCAATACTGGGGGTAAGCAATGAGAATTGAGCTTGCTGAACTTACAATTTTTCTTAGAAATGAGTTTGCTGGTCCACACTTGACAGAAGGTACCTGTTCATTAAAATAAATATATTTAAAGGAGACTTGTCCCTAAAAAAAATTCAGCTCTACATGAGTTAGTCATCTTTAGTTGCCTTTCAAGTCAGCTGGGATGGAAATTTCTGTAAATTAGCCAATTTTGATGTAAGGAAAAAAAACTTTCTGATCTTCCCATTATTATCATGAAAGATGATCAGAAGACAAATCAATTCTGATTTATATAATGAGGAATATGTTGTAATGAGGTGGAGAATATTCTCTTTCCAAACATGGAAATAGCATGCCCTGTGGTAGTGCATTTCCCACTTGTTTTAGGGATCAGTGTTTGAAATTCAGTAAAATGTATATTTCAAATGCTGATTTTTAAGTCAAATTGGGTTTTGCCACTTGGTAAAATGATGACACAATTTTTTTCTTCTTTCTCTGCACACTTTTTCTCTCATTTGACAAGGCTAAGCTTAGAAATACCAAGACTAACATTTTTCAGCTCCTATTTTATAGTATTCAGTGAGGTGCATCAATGACAAAATCATTTTGATACTTTTCTAAGATTTATAAAAATGTTCTCAGTGGATTTGTGTGTGCTATCTGATGCTCCAGGCAGTCAATATTTTCTATTTTGGTCAGCAGTCATTCAAATTCATGTTCTGATATCTTCTAAAAAAGTTTGTTGCCAGTTAATTCTGGCTATATTGCTTCCATTTTTCATCAGGAACCCATCATAGTTCTTAAAATGTAAGTTAGAAGAATTGTTGTATGATCAAGCTATTTCATCTGCCTCTCACTTTTTAGCTGCCATCACACAGGTGTTAAAATTGTACAGCCAGATACTAGTTGTTAATTGGGGATTTCAGTTTAATTCCTGAAGAATTTAGCAGCTTTTCTAATTTAAGAATATAAGATGAAATATGGTCAACTTGATGGGACACTAATTGTAGAATTGGCTGTTACTCATCATTAATCTATCTCTGTAGCAAGTATGGCTGGCCAATTGTATCCAAGTACATCTGCCTGCCCAAGTGGCTAGATTGCAGATGCCTACTCAGAATCATTTGTGTTTGTTCAAGGAAATTTAGTTGTATACTAAGAAACTGTTGTCAATGACTTGACCTCACTTAAGTTTAAGAGTGCATAATAGATTGATGTGTTAATAACAATTAAGAATTTTATTTGTTCAGTAAATTTTTAGGGGAGAGTAGGAAATTGTTCAGTCAGTTAAATTGTCTTTACAAAGAAACATGGAGGATTTAAAAGTAACAATGGTGGAATTTATGTAAATCCAGCAGAAACAAAATGAACGGTTGGAGGAACAGTGACTCTGTAAAACAAAACAAATGGTTTGAAAAAATGTTCAAACTGTTAGTGTTGAAAAAGGAAAAAGAGTAAAGCAATGTAAATTCTTTTTCTCAGGATTCAGTGATGAATTCAGTTGGCCAATTTAAGTACAGTCCTGAGGAGGAGGTAACTTTTGCAGTGTATTTTTGCCATTATAAAGAGGTTTTTCAAAAAGATTACATTACTACATGGTCGAACAAAAAGAAAATACGTCTGTTATTCAGAAAATTTGGTCCAAGTGAACATGAAAAATATACAAACTACATACTTCTGAAAAATCTTAGGGAAATATCTTTCAAGGAGACTGTCTTAATTCTGAAAAAAATTTGGGGAAAGAAAAGTTCTCTGTTCAAACCAAATTAGGTAGTGTTTAAACCTTACAAAAAAGTGGGGAGAATTATTCATCTTTTACTGGACATAAGGACATAAACATAGACATTGATGAAAACCCAAAAGTAAAAGTGGATCAAAAATGAAAAATACAGTTAACTACTACAATGGAAAACAAAGAAATAAAAATGAAAAGAAAGTTTGTAAATGTACAGATGAACAATAAAAATATTAAGTTCCAATTCAATACTAGTTCAGTTCTGACAATGATAAATGAACAAACTTGGAAAAAAAACTGGCAGACCAACTTTATTGATGACAAAAATTGCTTATGGCATTACAGGTAAACTAAATTTTGAAGGAGAATTTTATACAAATGTGACATTTATTGGCAAAACTATAAAATTAAAAGAATTCATTATGAAACAAACTGAGAACCTGCTCAGTATGGATTGAATTGAGTCATTCAACCTTTTCAACCAACCAATTAATTTGTTCTGCTATAGTGTCAGTGTTAATTCAAACAGTGTGGAAAAATTAAAAAAAAGAATTAAATATAAAATTTCCTGAAATTTTTTTCTGAGGGTCTTGGCAGGTGCACAAAATCTAAAGCGACATTCTAAATTTAAGAGAATGTGACACCTATATTTTGGCTGAAAGAAAAGTACCTTTTGCAGTTGAAGCCTCCATTAGTAAAGAATTAGAGCAAATAGGCATGTTGAGCAAAATGAACTCCAGTGGGTGGGCTAGCCCTAACCTTTAGGTGAAAAAGAAAAATAATGAAATTAGGGTGTGCGCAAATTTTTCCACAGGATTGAACAATTGTTTGGAGACATGTAATTAGCCTCTGCCAAGCCCTGTAGGCATATTTGCAAAATTAAATGGTGACAAGGTGTTTTCAAAACTTGATTTGTCTGAGGCATACTTCCAGATTCCTGTTGACGAAAAATGTGCAAAGTATTTTACTATAAATATGCATAAAAGTCTGTATAGATTCAGCAGACTGCCATTCGGGATAAAGGTCACACCAGGCATTTTCCAGTAAATCATGGATACAATATTGAATGATGTTGACTTCACAATAGTTTACCTTGATGACGTCTTAATTAAGAATGAAAGCTGAGAAGTTTTTGAAAAAAATAAAATGATATGGCTTGAAAATTAATTTGGATGAATGTGAATCTTTTTTTTAGCTAAAATTAAGTATTTGGGACAGGTTATAAATGCAAAAAGCAAATAAAACAGATCCATCAAGGTCGAGTGCGATAAAGAACATGACTCCCCAACAAATGTGTCTGCACTACAAACATTCTTGGATCTAGCAAATTACTACAGTAATTTTATCCCAAATATGCACATGTTAAGAGCTCCTCTAAACAAATTATTAAAAAAAAATTCTAAATGGAACTGGAGTACTGAATGCCAGAGTGCTTTTGAGAAAATAAAAAAATATTAACATCAGACTTAAGTCTGGCACATTACGATCCAAATAACGATAATATTGTGCAAGTGACGCTAGTAATTTGGGCTTAGTAGCTGTAATATTACACAATGAACATCCAAGTAAAAAAGTGATTACATGTTGCATAAAGGACCCCTAGTGCCAGCTGAAAAAGGGCACAGCCAAATTGAAAAAAAGGGTTTAGAGATAATTTTTTGCAATAAAAAATTTCTATAGATTCATTCATGGAGGAAATCTTACACTTTAAATGAACCACAGACTGAGAAGAGGTTCCTAAGTATACTGCAAATTGACTTCAGAGATGGGAACAATATTAAAATATAATTTTAAGCTGGAGTTCCTTCTGTCAAAGAGGTTAGGGCATGTGGATGGGTTATCCAGGTTAATCCCCAAACTATGAACTATTGGAGGAAACTGTGATAGCAGCCCTAAGAATAGAAATGGAAATAAAAAAACATGCTGTACAACACCATATGAAATTACCTGTGACACTTGAGGAGATCAAGAACAAAGCAAAAATAGACAAATGTATCACAGAGAAAAAGAAACAAATTATGAACCAACAGTACAAAAAGAATGATGAGTGAAAAAAAAAAAAAGAGTGAAAAGATTTTTTTTTATCTATGATAGAATTTTGATTTATGGTGAACAGGTGGTAATAATCGAGGATGAAAACTTTAATGAGAAGCTATATTTTTTGGCCGAATATGGACAAAGAAACAAAAATGTAAAATCATGCAGAGGTTGTGTGATGGCACCACCAGTGAAATTTACCACTTGGCCAAAGATGGACAGACCTTGGGCAAGGCTGCATATAGATTTTGCAGGTCAAATGAAGAGACAATATTATTATGGCCAGAGGTGATGAAATGTAAAAATCATACGTGCAGTGGTACTATTAAAAGTTTTGCATGAACAGTATTCCGGATGGCACACAATTCATGGCAAAAGAGTTCAAAGTCTTTTGTAAAGTTTTTTTTAATTGTACACATCACTACCACACCCTATCATCTGTTATCTAATGGTCAGACAGAAAGATTTGTAGACACTTTCAAGCAAGTATTAAAAAAGTCAAATGAATCTATAGACAATATCGCACAATTTTTAAGGGTATATCGTGTGACACCAAATCTAAGTACTAATTCAGTGTTGTCACCTGCAGTGTTAATGTTCACGAGAAAAATAAGATCTGTGTTTGATAAATTGTTGACAAAGAGAAATAAAAGAATAAAGAAAAAAAACATACAAAATCCTATATACCAGGAGAAAAGATTTTTCAAAGAGTATAGAAACTGGAAAGGAATTTGGAATGCTGGTGCCATTGATATTGAAAGACCATTAAGAGACATCACAACCAGATAAGGAAAAAAGCTCAGAGGATATAAATAATCAGAAGAACCAATGAAGGTTATTCATGATTTATTCGACATATCGATGCCTCTAGTAAGCCCTGAGGAGAAACATTCAAGTAAGCAGAAAAGAAAATTTACAGGGACTGTAGGGACAAAACCTGAAAAGAAGGAAAAAGTATGATTTCCAGAGGAAGTAGTCAATTCAATAAAGTGGGTTGTGGAGTAGCTACACACACACACACACAAGATGGACTGGTCTAAGAAGACTATTTAAACAGCTCTCTCTCTTATTAAGCAACAGGAGTTAACAATTAAATGTTTATTACATTAGTCTATTTTCTCAACCATGTACCATATTATTCTCTTGGATAAACTACTATTTATTTTCTATATGTCTGTCCACCTTTCCTATTTACAACACAACAAATTTGAACAAAGCCAGTATGCTCAAGCTCTCTATCAAAATGATTTGTGAGTTCCTGTTAGTACAACCATTGACAGTTTCCAAACAGTTCCATTTATATAGACAGATGTATGAAATGACATAACAGCTTTCAACCTAAAAAGCTAAAGCAAAAGTCTAAATATACATTTCAGTTCCTGACCTCCTCCTTCAATCATCATATCATATTCTGTTATTGTTACTGTAATCTTGTCAATGACAAACCACAATGACCGAGGGAAGAAAAAGTGGGTGAGTACATGGACAAACTATACTCTCAAAAATACTTTACTAGGCAGTGACAACAGAATGATTGCACTATATCCATTGTCAGTCATGACATAGGAAAGCCAGTGATACTATGCAATTTTAGTGTACTTGAATCATTGGTTTTTGGGTAATTCTTAACTTAGTTAAAAATCAACTAAAAAAAAAGGCTACCCACAAGAAATAACTTGGATATATTAACTGCTAATAATTGAGTTGTTCTTTTTTACTATAAGAATAAGGAGGTAAGAATCGTAGATCTGACTTCACTCATCTCTATTAACCATAGTGGCAGACTGATGACAATAAATGCTTTAGTAATGATAATAATAAGGCTGAATAATAATGAGCATTTGGAAATAATATCACTTCTACAAATAGGAAGTGACTTGAATTTGAATGGAGTCACCTGATGAAGATGACACTGAAAACAGAATTGAGTTTTTAATTATTACACTTTAATATGGATCCTATCTTTGTTGTTCAAGGTGATTCTTAAAATTTATTAACTGTATAATTGATACACTGACATTTCTTGAATGATACTGCTATTCTAATCATGTGTTTATCCAATGGAAAAAGTTCTAATGATCAGATAAATGTTTTGATTATGTTTTCTTTCCCACACTCAAGTGGAATTAAGCAAATACTATGGTTGAACAATTGTGTCACAATTACCAATCAATCTCTCTGGAATGTTATTATTTTTAAAAAATACAAATAATGCAAAAGTTTACATGGACCATCAAAAATGACAGTATCTGATACTGATATTTTGCTATATGTCCTTACTATTATTTTGTTTTTATGTGTCTTATATTATTAAAACTTATTTTTTCCATTCTGAGTAAATTGCAGCTCTCAGTAATTTGGGGGAAGGGATGAAGGTAATAAAATTATTACCTGAAATCTGACCCTTGCCAGCTTGCATGCAAAGCTCCTTGAGCTGTGAAAGGATGGGGAGGAGGAGAAGAAGGGCAACTGAAGTTGAAAGAAAGGGGAAAAAAAAAACAGAAGTGTTTTTTCTACTATAATAAATTGTTTTGATAAATGTGATTTTTTAACCAATGGCTACTCGAACCATTTAAAATTTGAAATGCTTGTGTTGACTGCTCAAATTTGTCAGGTAAATCAGAGCTGACTTTTGGTTAGAAAAATCCCTGCAATACGAACATTGCCAGGGAGTAGGGAAATGCAACATCTTCCAAAACGCCTAAAAACTTGACTGAGCGTAGACTCAAAGAAACCCACTCCTCAACAAAGTTTTGACAACCAAATGTCATTTTCATGACAGAATTAAGTTTCATTTTAACACCAAATATTGTAACAAAATAGTCATTTCCACAACCGAGAACAAGTACTATTCTCAACCTGACTGAAACCCTTTTATTGTATCTTCTTCCTTGTAAGTTGTCTTGTTTTTTATACACTGCCATGTTTCTTGTGATATTTTATGTTCTTTGATTGTAAACTTGATTTTTTTCTCTCAAATACCATTAAACCTTTTTTTTTTTTTTAAGTTACTTGTCCAGGAATTTATTACCCCTTTTTTCAGGTGCACAAACCACCAAATTTGGGCATCCCTAAATTTAGTAAAATTTGCTTTTATTTTAATAAAATTGTTTTGATTTTATATCTCACTATGTATCTCTTGTCATTTTTTTACAGTGCACCTTCTTGTTGTTTGATGGCCATTCTCTTTAATCTCTTTGAACTGACATAACAAAATATTATATTCTGTGTTAATAGGAATATATACTTGACAAAGACGGTGGATAAAATAAGTAAAGGTTTATTGTAAAAACCAGTACAGTAAGAATAAAGCTAACAATTATGCACAAGATCATCACAAGTCAATCCAGTAGTGAGTGCTAATATTGGAAGGTCAGTAGTTCTCACATAAATCCGAGTCGTACTCAACAGATCCCAGCTAGTCTTTGTAGTCTGTTGATTTACAGATACTTATAGTGATAATTTAAATTCTGAAATTTTCCCAAACTGCAGAACATTATCAGATATGTATCTTCTTTATGGGGATCATTAAGAAAATATTAAGATAGCTTATTTCAAATTTAACCAATTTCAAAGAAAGAAACTAAAATATTTGCTTACATCTGGATAGTTAACATAACCACCATTAGGTCCACGATCAGAGGCTGGTGCATGTAGGCCATGATCAAATGCAAACAAAAGTTTGTAGGAATGTCCATAGAGAGGAATTCCAATCACCACTTTTGATTTGGGCATCCCTTTTGAGATCCAGTAATTTCCAGAATAAACCTGGAATAAAAACAAAATGTCTGAAAACATTTGCTGCTAAAAGAAAATCAGTTCAAGACTAATAACATAGTGAAAATTAGAAAAAGCTAACATGAGAGGGCGAAAAAGGTTTCATGGCCACCATTTCAAACTACATAAATGCACCTGATAATGCATATGGACATGGATATTTCTTAAGTTTACAATCATTCTGTTTTCTGTCAAACATAATGTGTGCCAGTGATCTTGTTTTTGTCAAGATACACAACAATAGAAAAGTAGGTGGATTCATGCCTTTCTCCATGGCATGAATATTTTTTTTTAATACAAAAATTCACTCAATACAAGGCTTGAGGACCACTCAAGTTAGAGGGTTACTATCAGAATGTCTATAATGAATGAAATGTAGTATATGAATGAAAAAGAAGGCAGGAAGAAGTGAAAATTATGATGATAAGGAGGATAAATAATGATTGATCTTTGACTTGAAAAGGATAAGATTGTAGTGTTCAAGGAAGTATCAATGCTGTAGTCTGTTCTGTTGATATTTTAGTTACTTCTGTCTTGGAGAAAAAGATGGATTATCTTCCCTTGAAGTAGTTGGGCATTGGAAAAAAAGATGAGCAATATATGTTGAATGGATACCCACAAAATAGCATATCTTGAGAAAAAACATCAGTGGAACTTTCTCCATATATCTGGAATATCAGTCAGTGCAAATTCAACTGATTCTATTTTCCTGAATATTTTTAAACTAGTTCTTTTGCCGCCTCAACACTTCCAACTACCAAATTAATTATTTAATGAAACAGTTTTTTCCTCTCTCATTAAGTTTTTGATGAGCATTTCTTTCATCTTAATTTTAGTAGAGTTACATCATTGTCTAATGTATACTCCCTTTGCCTTACAGCTTAATATACGCACCCTACTCGATGTAAATGCAATTCTCACTCTCTAATACATTCCTTTCTCCCTAATCCCTATCTCTCTTCCTTACAAGGGTATAGTTCTACATGTGAAACTTGCTGCAAGTTCACAACAGAACAGCCTAAAGAAACACTAATGTCATGTGCCAGACCTAATTGTCTGAGGCAGAAGTTTGGTGTTAATCTATTTGTGTTAAGTACCTGTAATAGGAGTGACAGTGACTTACCAGGAGCAAAGCGAATTTGTTGCCTCGCATGTCGAACCATTCTCTGAGAGTCAGTCGTGCGTGTGCCTACTGCCATTTTTATGCAGCAGACTTATTTGCATAAGAGAACCACGCTACCGATTAAAAACCTGGCGAGTGGACGTGGGAGGCCACTACTTTTCTAGGCTTCGGCGAGACTAGACGGATTGCAGACAGAAAGCGACAGCAATTTCTGGACATACGACAGTACCTCACAACTGTTGATTATTTTTTAGCTCTAAGGAAATAGATCAACTTGAGGACACTATTACCTCAACTGTCATCTGCAAATTGAAATCACACTTTGCAAGATACTGGCTTAAATGTCAGTTGATTTCCAATGCAGGACCCCAGTTTACATCTTCATCATTCAAAAACTTCTCAGAAAAATGTGATTTCAAACATTTCATGGCGATGGCCAGAAATCAACAGGCAAGCAGCAATGTTGAATCTGTGGTTTGCAGAATGGTTCATGCAAAAAGACAAATACCCACTTGGACCAGTTTCTGGCACTGCCTGATGTCAGAAACACTCTAACTCAAGGAATGGGAAGCAATTCTTCTCAGTGCCTACTATAAATTGTTGCACCTGTACACTTCTCCCCATGAGGAGTAATTTGCTGAACTTTAAAATGTCGAGCCTTGAAACAAGACTCTACTACTGGAACATAAACAGAACGTTTAGGCTAAATACTATGACTGTCACACACATGATTTACTTGTGCTGAGTGAAGGTGATGTTGTATGAATGCACTTGTACAAGAAAGGTGAATGAGTATGGGAGAAAGATGACATAAATCACCAACTGGACAAGCATTTGTACAAAGTCCAGACCCCAAATGAAACTTATCGGTGAAATCTATTGGTGAAACAGACGTAATCTCTGTAAATTATTTGAACCAGTAGAGCATGCAAGAAATGGTCAGCCACCACCAGCCTCTACAGATACTCTAAGTTTACCACATGACACAACAAAAACACAAAGTAATCCACCACCTCTAAATGTACCCTTAACCAGCCTCAGCTTTTGTGTTTGAAAGCACTAACACAACTGAACTAGAAAATGCAAATCTCCTGCTGGGATTCACAAACATGGTGGACAAGTGATACCACAGCCAGTATATCAGAAAGTATATGTAAAACAGTGGGTGAGACAGTCAGCACTCTTTACAAAAGTGAGGTTATTACATGATTATTTAATGTATATTCCCTTTGACTTACAGCTTAATGTACAGTCCCTACCCAACATTAAGGAATGTGATACTTGCTCTCTGATACATCCCCTCTCTACTTAACCCCTTTCTATGCCACTTCTTTCTTGTATCTTAAAGTCTGTTTCACATTTGTGTTGGCTCTCTCCTAAATCTGAGTCTGTCCTGTTTGCCATGACAACGTAACAAGTGGATTTTTATTGAAGCTACACAGACCATTGGTCTATACTATGACCATGTCACTACTAAATGGCCACATATTGAAATTCTAAGTTGTTTTGATGAAAGGCAACTGAAATTAAGAGGAAAAACCTGCTGTTTGAAAATTACCAATTATTGACATTATTTCCTCTAATAAAAATTCAATGTAACAATATTAATCTTTTCTTTTTTATTGCTCCAATGATCTGATGATAAATAAACAATTCAGGTTTTGAAAAAAAAAAATAGTATTTATATATGCAAATGTATGAACGTATTTATTATAAATATATAGATAAAAGAAACAATCCTCCTACATGACAAATGCTATCAGTTTAAAAGTGAAACTCTGCTCCGATCTTGTGAGTCTGATAAATCATTAATTTTTTTTTTTTTTTTTTTTTTTTTTTTTGCAAACAAGAGTGGATACAAACATTTTTCAGAAAATAAATATAAAACTACAAGAGTGTGACAATTGTAGGCACATAAATAAATCTATAGCCTAATGCTGAAAAAACAAAACAAAAAAAAACATATATTTAACACAATAAATAGAGCATATATTTGACACAAGAAACATAATCTCTTTCCTTGCATTCAGTGGTGAATATTGATCACATGGATTGAAAAGTATGCAGTGAAAATTTTAAATAAAAAATTCAGCTACTAACTAGCATATTTAATGCTCCCACTTTCTACTACAGCATTACAGACAGGCGAGGAGCAAGTACTGCTATTCTATGGAATCTGGATAAACATTATACCTCAGATTCCCATATAAAACACAAGATGTATTTTTTTAATCATTTATAAAGGGGAAAAGAGGCAGGGTCTTATATACCATCAAATACAGTACTTGTCATCCTGCAAACTTACTGATCCACCCACATTATTGATGTTGAGCAAGCTAATCTGAAATACTATTGCTTGCCTAGTGATTTTGATCATCCCTGTGTGTGCTATCACAGTGGCTTTGTGTCAAACTAAATTCATAAGACCATTTCAAACTTAAATCAATTATTAAAAATATGGCAGAGAATTTGCTCACTATGGGAATAAAGCTAAATTAGAACAACTTCTGCATATATTTACAAAACTTGTTTCACACAAGGCCAGACTAATGGTTGAAGCAAGTGAAGGTCAAACTGACATTACTTAGAATCATTCTTAACAGGTTCTTTAATAACGATGTATGTTCCTATTCAAATGTATTGTTTCCAAACAACTGACACACAGAAAACAATTACTTTTAAGCCATTTTCTAAAAGAAATGTGGTAGATACAACAAATATATTGTATTCCACAAAACATTTTATCCTATTTTTGTAGTTAGATAGCATGAAGAGTGTGTTTAGTTCCACTTTAATTCCAAAAGATCAATTTTTATGGCATTGTAACAACTGTCATAACAGTGTGAATTTTTTTAATTTTGTCAAAATTATGTATCTTAGTTTCATATTAACATTGAAGATAAAAGAAAATAAACTTGAGATTAATCGTCAATGTATCATGTTATTGTTTGAGAATAATCAATATTATATGGCATGCAAGTAAACCTATATGCTTAGAATCAAGCAATGAAATTAATTTTCATCAGCTTTGTTAGTTTGGTTAGCAAAAGATGTATTTCCATGTGGGATTTGTTATATTAATCTAATTAAGGGTTTTCAATAGACTATGGCTGACAATGGAAAATGGGTACTTTAAAATATTGACTGTAAAAAGTAATTTGGCAAGTGAAATGAATTATCACTCACCAAAAAAAAGTGATGATGTATAATTGAAAGGGAGACATGTACTATGAGTTTATTCTGGTGAAGTAAGTGATTAAATCAGACATTTGCAGCACATTTTAATCTGATCAACTGAAAACAGCAAAAAATATGTTTGTCTGGAATTATTCTAAGATAGCTCTAGATTGCATGTTTTCTCTGGTAAATAGGCAAAATTCTTTATTGTACTTGCCACTTGCAGATATGGAATAATTGGATTAGCATTTGTTTCAATGGTGAGAGAATTCTGTTAAAATATTTTGAACTCTGGAAGACTGCAAAAGCACCTGCAACAGTTCTTTGTTGAAAAAGATAAGATCTGGAATGGAATTATAAAGTTGCCTGAAAGGTCGCAGAATATAGTGGAATAAAACAGTGTTGTATGGGGTTCATGTCTGGAGATACCAGATGGGCTGAATTAATTTTAATATCAATAAGGAACTTCTATTCTCAGAGAAATTGATCTGTGGTGACTTTCACTCAATGTTACACTAGAATGTCAGAGAATTCAGATGCGTCAACAAGTTGATCTTGAAGGTTGACTCATAACCATCAGTTGCAGATTTGTGCTTCACACAGGATGTCAGTGATGCACTCCCCCACCAACCCCGGCACTTAGGATGTGTAAATATTGGACAAATGAATGACTGCAGGGTAATATTGCCCCCTCAGAGTCTCTCACATCCTTGTTAGAAAAATTCACGTCCAGAGAAAACCCTGAAAGCTATACACAAACTTGCCAGCATTAACTGATGAAATCTGGGGTTGAATAAATAAATATTTTTATATATGAGATTTAGTATAGTGTTCTTATTAGTCAATTATAATGATAACATTACAACAGTAAAAATGTTGATAAGTAATGTTAATGCCAAAAAGAAATTTTTTTACTTAACAATATTAAAAATAATGATATCTTGATTTAATAAGACTTAATTAATAAACATTAAAAATTAAGACTTATTTAAAAGAATATATTTAAAAAACAAAGGAGATTACTTACAATAGACCTGTTACCATAAATCAGGCTGTCATGAGGTTCAGCATATAAAGGAGAGTTGAAACCAGTGAAAGGATCATAGTAAGCAAAGGCATGAAGATCATAGACCATCAAGTTGATCCAATCCAATGCTCTTAAAAAAAAAAAAAAAATTAAAGACATCAGAGTAAAGACACTGATTTCTTGAATTAATAATATTCAAAGGATTTATCAACAAAGACTTTTAATATCTAACAATGGTTTTAATGATAATGAATTGAATTAAAAAGTATATAAAGGCATAAAGAATTATTAAACTTTCTATGTAACCTCGTTGATAGTCATTCAGGAAGGAAATTATTTTAGTAGTAATTCATAATAATTTGAGAGACCTTGTCCGAGAATTTACACTATTTATTCATTATACTGTTTATTGTAATAGTTGGCAAAACATTGCTTAATTGCCACTCGATTCAAACTTTATAAACTGGTAAATAATAAAAGGTTTCCTTTCAGCTGGTTCATATATTTTAAAAATTTTGTAAATAATTATGAATAAAATTTGTTTTCATATTTATTTCTGTATAAATTGGTAAAGGATAAATATTGCATTGTATTAGTTTTAATACAATTTTATTAGTTTTTAGAATGTTGAAAATATAAAATTATTATTGCAAATAATCTAATAAAAAGTGTTTAATATTTTTGCTGTATATTCTCAAGAACAAAAAAAATGTATTAATTCACTTTCATCATATGTTTAGATTTTATTACAATTTTAATCATTGCTTTTTAAAACAATAAACATTGCTGAGCAGTGAAGAAAGTTAACATAATAGCAGTGTCAAGAGAAAAAAAATGCTCTTTTGACACATCATTTTTTTTCAACCACAAAGGTTAAAGACTGCATAACATTTTAGTTTGACCTATAATGAAAACTTCAGTTTACATGAGAGCAAGTTATATAAACAATATTTTTTCTGGTTCTGAAATTCTCAGATTGTATACAGAATTAAAGAAATAAATAAAAAAAAATGAAACACAGGTTTCATTTGGTATAAAACTGTAGGTGATTGTTATGAAAATGATTCATTAAATTTGTACTGTTACCTCCTTTTGCACCGACTTTCTTTCTCTATGTACGGCACAAAATTTTCCACCAGGGCCCTGATAGAAACAATATGCATACACCTCTCTTCTTTTATGTGCCATGTCCTTTCAGGATGTAGGCGATCATAGCCCTCCACATCTTTTGTCCCTTGTAACTCTTAATAAGTTTTGTCTGTTTTTACTCTCAAACACGGTTCTGCCATCCATTTTCTCGAGCCCATCAAATACATTACACACCACTTCCCTCCGTCCTTCTTACCCTCAATCTATCCTGTGAGTATCAGATTTTCCAAGCCCTCCTCCCTCATTATATGCCCCAGAAATTTCAACTGCCTCTTTTGATTTAAGTATAAGTTTCCTTTTTGTTTGCATTATACCCTGAACATTGTTGTTGCTCACATGTTCGGCCCATGGTATCCTCTTACTTAAGCCTAATAAAAGGCTGAAAAATTACCTGAGACCAGCAGGTAGGAAGTTGTGGATATCCATGATCGCCCATGTCATGAATGGACATGGAATATAGAAGTTAGTGCTGTTTATGAACAGGATGATGATTTTTTTCTTTTCATGTTAGAGATATAGACAGATAACAAAAGGAGTAGATAAAATTTTGCTTCATAATTGAAGGCTCTGTTAGTTGAATTGGACATCTTTCAGTTGGAGATAATTATGTCTGTGTAATGCACAGGAAATAGGTTTTTTGATAAATGAACTGAAGGAAAGTGTTATCATTTTGAAGCATAACAGCAAATGAAGTGTTGTGGGGATCAACACACACATACACATACAACTGGTCACATGCTGAAAGTATTTTCTGTCCTTAGATGATGTTAAGTAATAGAAGAATAAACAAGATAATCTAGCCTAAGCATTATTCTGACTTCTTCAAATAAGAGCTTGTCCCATTTTGACATGCATTGACTTTTCTGAAAAGATAGAAAATAAAAATAGCAAGTTATCCAAGTGAGAAAAAAAATCAGTTTTGTCACCAGTAATGATAATACAAATATAATATAATACAGTCTAGACACACCCACACTGCCAAGAGATCACTGGTCAAATGGTAGCATGGGTGATAGGCAGAGATGAATGTATGAGAAAAACAGGGAAGTTGTTAACACCCACTGAGGGGATTGGTATGAGGTACCAATGTGAAAGAGGAAGAGTCTAGGAGGTTAATTCTCCTCCGACCTTCCCTCATGGACGAGGGAGAAACCCTCGAAATAGAAAGTGATTAATCTTCCAAAAATGGGAAGTAATTAATTTTCTTGGCCTAAGAACAAAGAGAATTCTTGCTGGAAATCGAGAATTATCAGGAACCCAAACCACGTCAGGCCCCACACCGGATTTTGGTCGGTATCCATATAAACGAACGTTTCGAGGCAGCTGATCAGTTAGTCAGTTCCAAGAGTCCCAGCAGTTGATTCGCAGTTGCAGTCAGGCTGTTGCCTTGCAGAAGCTAACTGAGATTTCCACGTCCTTTTTGACTTCGACTTCCTACCTAAAAGCAAGTTATATTGACGAATGACTTAAGATACTAAAACTTGCTTAAGAAACACAAGTGTCACAAATACATAGAAATGGGTTGGGAGAGAAACACACTCCTATATTCAACAGACGGATAAAGATAATTTGTTATTTCTCAACATATTTGAACCTCTTGAGTTTGTTTATTGTTTCTTTTGCTTACACTTGTGCGATATCACTTTTACCCCGGATTCAGCTTGCACTACGGCCCAACGCCTGATTGATTTTGTCTACCTAAGATCAAAGTCACAATGTGAGTAGGTTAGACTTGAGATCAAAGTAGTTACTTCAGTAACCAGATGTTGGAAGTGAGCTGGGAACGACAAAGCTGGTATCGAACCGGGAACAACCAGATTGACCGAGACACAGGCTGGTGGTAGCGACAAAGAGTCAACCCCAAAAACTTACAGCTTCGCGCTGCAACTGGGAGTTGACCACGGGCCGACAGCGCAGTGTCACATATTGGTGTTGTGACCAGAGGTCGTCACATATTGGTGCTGCGACCATGACCACTGGTGGGTGTCACATTGTGATCATTGATCTGAACAATCAAATTAGCTCCTCTCCTTGTTCATTCACATTACTTAAGTGTTCAGTGATTTTTTTTTGTTCTTTGTCTTTAGGCAATTTGAATCCCTCTGGTTGTCAAGTTTTCTGTTTATCAAAGAATAAAGAAAATATACAAGCTCATTTTTCTTTTATTAAGCTCTATTCACTTCTTTACAATCCTGACTTTCTTAACAGGATATTAATTGACTGGCATGGTAGTAACAACAAAAGTAGAAGCTTGAGGAGCTTTATTTGACTCATTCTACTTTAGTGCTGAAAAACGTTTATTTTATTGTGATGGATGGTTAAAAGCAAGTGGGGAGATGGGATGTGCTTATTTTATTAGAACACATGGCTACTTGACTTATCTTTTTCTTCCATTATCTACATAACACTTCACTTTCTTGCAGGAGGGCTATTATAATAAATGTTATTATTATAAAAACACTGGGTATTAAGTGGCAAAAAGATAGCACTTGAATTCTCTCTAAATATGTGATGTAAAACAGTCTAGCTGGGTGGGTGACTGATGGCTGGTCAGAGAGTAGCTGTACAGTTTGTAAGCCCAACTTATAGTGAACTGTACTCTTCTTTTGGGGCTGGAACACTCTCTCTCTCTCTCACACACACACACTTCAGTGATATTTATGGGAACATGTTTCTTCCAGGTGTGTGGGGAGAATTCTTTTCATATGTACATAGAAACAGTCAGAGGAAAAGGTTTGATGACTTTATCCTCTGGTCACATACCAACATGATCAACTAAATTCTAGATCTCATAATATACAATCAAGGCAGAATTGAGCAGTAATATTGAAAAATAACAAACTCACTTGACTGACTTTTGACTAAGATTCTACCTAGCAAGGTCATCTGGTTTTGTTCAAGTGTCGTTTTTTTTTTTTTTTTTTTTTGTAATTTCTTCAAGGTTTGCATATTCTGCCTTGTTTCAGTATTAATTTAGTAAGTACAGTTGATAAACTCAGATAGTTCAGTCATGTATTAAGCATAGGAGATCCATCAATCATGGCATTTTCAATCATTTGATTAAATTATATCAACTGTTTTTATTGAAATTGCATTTTCCAAGTCAAAATTGAGATCACAAAGGTTCAGGTGAGATTGAATGGAAAGTGTTCCTTCTTTTATGCCCTCTTAATAACTTAAAAAAGTTCAAACCCAGAAAATTCTAAGGGCTAATTCAATTTATTTTGATTTAATGCTTTTTATAATTAATTCTTGTAACCTTATTCTTTACTACATACACAAAACATAATTCATGCCAATTTTTCTTCATTTTTCAAAATCTTCTAGTATGACTGGTGCCTGTCATAAGTATTTATAATGAAAGGCTTTTCCAATTTCCTTAGGGAATTCAATATCATTTTTCACACATATCTAGTATCAATGTAGGCTTAAAAATGGACAGAAACAAAACAGAAGTAATGCTCAATTGTGGTATCCAGTAAAAGATCATAAATCTAGATGAAGAACTGGAAGAATTTTAGGAATAAATATTACTTACAACAGGTAATAGCAATAATGAAAGAACACAGAAATGAAATAAAATGGCATATAATGAGGGGGTGGAAAGCACTTAACCAGAATAGAGATATAACAAACAAAATGCATCCTAGAAATATGTTTAAAATGTAAAGAGTATAATAAGTCACTTGCCCACCACTGTAAGGTTGCCTATCTGTGACTTTTCTATAAATACTTTCATGGTAAGTGTTCAGATGAGCTCTTTGCTATGGTACCTTTGCAGGGAGAGTTTGTCTTTTTTCAGACCTTGTACAACAGGTGATTGTCACCGGACATATTTCTGCCACACTGTGAACTGTTTTTTGAACATACATCTCTTCGTTAATGTTAAGTTGATTTCATTTACATTTTCTTACATTTTTTACTGACTGTTTTTTGCAAAAGTTTGATTTTTTTCTATTTTATTTTTACACTCCCCTAATTTTTATTTTATCCCCATTTTGCTCTTATTCTTTTGTTAATTTTTTGATTTGCTCTTATTTAAAGTTATTTTTTGAATATATATTTTTCCATTTTAATTTTCTGTAACCTACCCAACAAAACGTTATTTTTTCTTTATTCTACATGTTAATTTTTCATCCGACTTTATTTTTTTGTTTATTTATTACATGTTACTTCATTCTTTGTTTTTCTTTTTAAATATCTGTTAAGTATTCTGTGTTATATTTGTTAAAACTTTTGTCTGCTTATTTTCTCTAATTTTTCATGTTTATTTTGTCTAATCTGAGCATTTTTTCTTCCTTTCCTGCTTTTGTTTGTTATTGGACTGACTCGATTTTTAATGGCAGCCATATTGTAATTGTATTTGTCATACTTGTTATTTTTATATATTTCTTGTTTTGTATTTATTTTTATAGCATATCGTTTTTTTTATAGTTGTATTATTTTAAAAAACAAGACTTATTGTATAACTGTTTTTTGTGTGTATTTCCTGATTTGTGATTTTTATCTGTCTTAATTTTGTCTTTATTTAATTTTTCGTTTCTTGTTCCATTTTTAAAATCTATTGTGTTTTTCTCGCCTGTCTTTTGTATAAGTTTTCTTTTTTTTTGCATGTCTAACTGTTTTTGTTTTCATTCTGTCTTGTTGAATCTGTTTTTGTGATTTATTAGTATTTATTTTTTTCAAAGCTTAAAAGTTAAAAAAAAAAAATGGGTGCCAAGAAGGCCTTTAAAAAAAATTTATTTGGGACCAAGAAAAAAATTTCTCCTGATAATCAGACTGAAAATGAACACAATAAGGAATTAGTGATAGATGTTGAAAAGGGCTAAAATGTGGAAGTTTTCAACAAAAGTCAGGTTTTCACCAAAAGTATAGTAGCCACAAATGATGAAAATTTGGTGAGAACCAAGATTTCAGACCAAAGTATGGTGGCCAAGAACAGTCAAAATATAACAAATCAGAACCAAGAAGCTGACGACAACTTAAACAAGGATAGAAATGTAGTGGTCAGAGAGACCTTCTCTTGCTGGATGTCCCCACCAAAATGCAAAATCAACATGACAGAGTTCCTGGAGAAAGCTAGGAGCTAGGCACATCTGGTCACAGCAAATGGGCTCTTGACAAATCACGATGAATTACAGACAGTTGAAAAAAGTATTGTGTCAATCTTTGTGGTAGGCAAGCTTTTGCACAAAATTTCATTGCTCCACAAAAGACAGCATCATTAAAGCATTGATGTCCTGGGGGTTAAATCACAGAGAGTCATCAAAGGTAAAGGATTTTTCATGTGGGACATACTGTTACTCATGCCTGCCGACTTTGAAGCCATCAGCAGTCAAGACCTCATTACAGACTGACTAAATATCAGAGCAAACATAGGACCGATGTTTCAGTATGTGAGGTCCCTCCTCAGATTGTTGGGAAATACTTGGCCACTTATCTGTGCCAAATTGGACAGATACTCAGTGCTTTCCCTGACAATCTGACTGGGGGGGATGGAGCTTCGAGATATTGATAGATCATAAAGCCTTCATCTCCATCTCCAACTGCCTGGATGTAGAGGGCCAAAAAAATGCCTATTATCGTCTCAGGCCGAAGACCAACTTGTTGGAAGTATGGAGAGACTGGTCACCTCCCCTCTTCCTGCCCAGAGAAGAAAGCCTCTGGACTTCTGGCCCCTACCAACCCAAATCTCCCTCTGGTCAAATCTGTTGTTTCCATCTTGCTTGTAATGGGTATGCCAACAGCTGGGGCTGGTGTGGTGAAACTCCTGGTTGGGTCCAGTTGTGGAGAAGGAAAAGGAGGAATGGCAAGTTAGAGGGAAGCTAGAGGGAAGCTCCAGACAAAGGCAGGGCTAGAGGGAAGCTCCAGACAAAGGGTCCTCATCTCACAGAAGCCACTATGGCAAAAGGCACAAGCAGCCCCATTCCCTCTACCGGTTCTTCGGGCAACTCTCCGAACAGCTACTTGGACAGACTTTGGCAACAGCAATTGAAGTTCAAACCATTATTTGAAAAGAAAGGAAAACTACAACAATTAAAAGACTCCCTTACACAGCAACATCTCCAGGCTAGAAAACTAATTGGCTCTTCTTCAACTCCATCATTTCCATCTTCTAAGCAGCAGCACATGGATCTACCTCCCATAACTAAAGCAATGTCTCCCACCTCTTCCAAAATGACTACCCTTAATAAGGCTCCCAGTCTCAAATACTTAGCCAAGAAAAAGCCTGCCCCTGCCCATACCTCTAAACCCATCCCCTATCCAAACTCCCATTACCTCCTCACAAAAATTGGAAAAGTAAAAAAGACAGAGAAGTCCACCAGCAGACATGGTAGAATCTGCAAGCAAAAAAGGTCTCCAATCCAAATTTGGAGAAGACGTTTGCCGAATAACAAAAGAACAGGAAGAGAAGTTATCTACACAGTCAAAAAATTAAAACATCTAATTAAATTAAAAAAAAATCAATAATTTATATGTTGAAATTCCTACAAACTTTCTTAATGCCAAAAGGATTTTAACTGTGGTGAGAACTGGTGCCCCTGGACAACAGATTTGGTCAATAATACAAGAGGCAAATCATGTTTTTGGCAGGTTTCCACCATTAGCATGTTTTGACAATGTCAAAAAATTAAACCAATTTTGTTCAGGGAGGCTCTCACTTTATGTTCACCCCTTCCTTTATAGAGCTTTAAAACTTACGTTCCCCTTGGACAGTGGTGGTCTGTCTCCTGATGGCACCATCAAGGCTGAAAAGGGCACAGGATCATTGGGAAAGGCCATATTCAATGAAAGAGAGCAATCCTAATTGGTTTCATTATGGCTTTCTAGTTGTCTGCTTTCACCATTGCTGTATGTTCTTTTGTTGGAACCTTCCCTTTGCAAGTTAAAGACGAAAGTCCTATGTGGAATTTCTCTACCACCTCAGCCAGGTATTCTGCCTATGCTGATGATGTTTTGGTTCTTGTGTCAAACAGAATCAAGATTGATGAAGTCAGCAAAGAAATCAGTGGGTACAAGATGGTAACAGGGGCTAAGCTTATTGGGTGTGTGGAAGGGAGTTTCTCTTCCCAGACTTTTCCTTTGGACAGACAGGTCACTCAAGATACTCAGCATCTGGTTTATTACTGATATCCAGTTGGAAATGAATTGGTCAGGGGTACAAGGGAAGACTGAGATTTCAGTTAATTTGTGGTCTCAGAGGAATCTTTTCTTAAAAGGGATGGCGGAAGTTTGTGTTTTACACATCTACCCGATTCTCCTTTACTGACTCTGTGCTTCCATTTCCATATACCACACTAATGTGATAAGTAAGGCTCTTGTTCTCCTTCTTGTGGGGAAGCAAGGCCACCAGGGTATCTCAGGAGATCTGTTGCCTCTGCCCATCTGAAGACGATCTGAGTATGCCTAGCATTGAGATTCGACAATATATGCTTCACATTGCATTCCTAGACCAAATGTGTCACAATTTGGATGAGGCAGGCGTCTTCTGGAAAGAAGACACCGGAAAGAACTTCCCATCCCTGAGAAGTGTG
Organism: Acanthosepion pharaonis; assembly: GCA_903632075.3. Taxonomy (NCBI): domain Eukaryota; kingdom Metazoa; phylum Mollusca; class Cephalopoda; order Sepiida; family Sepiidae; genus Acanthosepion; species Acanthosepion pharaonis. Next base: position 51,135 of record CAHIKZ030001291.1, on the reverse strand, counting down.
CACTCGTGCGAGGAGGAGGCCCACCATTTACCCCGAGCCAAATGCTCCTTCTATCACAAATGCTGTCTTGCTCTGAAATGACTCTTATGGGCATCAGATGGCCTCTCCAATATCTAGGTGTTGTCTTGTAGGGCATTACATCAGGTGTTAGGGGGTCCATTTGTAATGAGCTGATTGATGAGCTCAGTCTTACAAAGCAGGAGGCTCGCACTATATGGCCTTGGGTGCCCAGGTTGAAATGCCTCAATAACAATGAGGCATTCCTCACCGGCTGGTGATTCATGGGGCCCTCTGGGCCAAAAGACTTTGTTCAGCAGGCTTAGAGAAATCTCCAAACTGCCAACACTGTGACGGGGAAGTCATGCCTTCTTTCATTGAAGGGTTGTAGCACTGTTATATAAGTTTGTTGAAGGCCTCATGGTTTGCATGCTGCAAGGAAATTTCTTTGTCCTTGAGGCCAGTTCTGTTTGTAACAATGTGACAAAGCCAGAAGGGATACTATGGAGGCGAGAAGTTCACTTCTTTCTAACTAATCTTGTACTTTAAACGTCAGTTAAAGTCAAGATTAGAGTAAAAAAGCAGTGGCTCACTTTATCAGAATTTGGCAAAAGGTGGGTGAATCTTGTATGTTTGTGTCAAGTGAAAGAGGCTGACTTGGAGTGGCACATTAATGCCAGTTATACATCAGGATATTGTTCTTCCTGGATTGAACTTAGCCAACCCCGCCTGAAATTAGGCAAGTGTAGGGTTGTTTTTGTATTTTTAGTGTCTTCATTCTAGTTAATTTAGCTAGGGGATATATGTTCATTGGCCCATTTTATTTCTGTCCCTATTTTTCTTTAGTTTAATTCCACATCTCATCCCTTGTTAGGTGGGCAGTGATGTCAGTTCTTCGGTGGATGCGGGGTGCCTTTCATTTCAGGTGTGATTTTCATATTTGTTGTTGTGTTTGAGTGAGTGCATGGGATGAATGAATGTTTTATATTATTAAAATCCCACATTGATTTTGTCCAGTTAACTGATGTTTATGCCACATTTAAGGATTTTGGGTGGTTTTATTACTAATATTTTTTTATTTGGCTTCTTGTAAATAGTTTTGTTTTCATATTGTAAATACTCATTGGGGCTAGATTTTAAATTGTTGTTTTATTCCCCCCCCCACAATGAATTGTACATATGGGAACTAGTTAGGATTTTCATAGAGAAATTGAGGTATTATGGTGGATGTAGCTCCATGCTTTCCAGCCAATTTTAATCTGCAAAAACTTAAATGAAATGTCAATCACTATCTACTGTCCTTCTAATTACTCTTTCTCTTCCTGCACATTATTAATGATTCTGTTTCTAATTCTTCCACACTTTGTAACCCCTTGTTAAGTAAGAATCTGCTGTTTCGATGTTAGGAATATTCTGGTATGCCTGGGTCAGTGTTTGTGTCTAGCTAAGTTTAAAGTTAAGACAGATGAAGACTGTTCTTTTTCCCATTCCCCATTTTGGCCTTGTGCCACATTTTCTGTACATAGCAGAAATAAATATTGCTCTTTGCTATGGCATCTAGACTTTTAAATTTAAGCACTGTACTATACTGATGTCAAGATATCATCTATTCACACTTGAACTAGCTAGATGTAGCTGTACATTCTATGCTAACAGTTTCTTTTCTTGCACTTCTTACTTGTGGAACTCCCTTCCAGCTCCATGCTTTCCAGCCAATTTTAATCTGCAAAAACTTAAATGAAATGTCAATCACTATCTACTGTCCTTCTAATTACTCTTTCTCTTCCTGCACATTATTAATGATTCTGTTTCTAATTTTTCCACACTTTGTAACCCCTTGTGTCTTAGTGGCTTTACTGCCTTGCATGAGGTGATGATAAAATAAAAAAAGTATGTAATGCTGTCTATGGCAAAGTAAAATATAGAAATTAACAAAATTGCTTCATAATAAACTGAAAAATGTACAAAGCTCAATAAATAGAGCAAAGCTAGAGCTAACTCTCAGAGAAAGAATTCAATATGAACCTGAGAACAGAACGAGTGATATAAATGATTAAATGACAAAAAGTGAGTTGCATTGGATATATAGCAAGAAGAAAAGAAAACAGATGGAGTAAAAGGTTGCTTGATTGGTACCAAATTGGTAGTGAACATAAAAAAACAACAGATGGAAGATGTAGAGATAAAATAGAAGGGTTTGTTGGTTAGACATGGTAGAGAATGGTACAGTCATAATCAACATGAAACAAGAAAGGCCTCCTACAGAGGACTAGCAGTAGTTGCTGCTGCTGATGTTGGTATGTGCAAAATCTCCTAGCACCCTTTCTAAAAATTTGAGACTGAATACAAACCGATCTTTTCATTGTAACCATTTGCATATATTGAATCTATACTGCTATAGAAAAGATTTTTTAATTATGAGGAATCTTGAATGAAAAATCTGTTCATTTTTTTTTTAATGTTTGAGACAAGGAAAAAAGTAATGTTGATAAATATAAAACTTACTTAGCAAGGGCAGGCACTTCATAGGATGCATCAGTTATTGATTGTATGGCAGCAACAGCAGCAGTGAGTAACAATCTTGTCTGGTTGGTCTTTTTTGCTTCTTCAGCAAACAAATCATGCAGTTCCTGTGGTCAGGATATACAATACTTAGTAAATTTAGATCAAATATTGATGTTTATAAAATCTTTAAATGACTGCAATATTAACATTATATGGTATTGGAAGAGTTTTGAATTTTTAATGGTAAAAAAAAGGTTTCATTTTCTGGAGTCAGATATTTCATCTTATTGTCAGTGGGATGTTTTCTCAAAGACTTGCACATTGTATGTGAGTTATGAACACTTTGCCTTGTAGGCTAATATTTCAGGTACTTCAATGTTTTCATATATTGTAGGTTTCCCTTTTTTGTCATTGAACAGTTCTTTGATGTATTTGTTCTATCTTTCAGGTATTATTCTTTTTCTATTATGAGCATTCTCTCTTTAAGTTTTATGCATCCTTTCAAAGAGCACATCTTTTGTCCTATTATCTATTTTACCCTTTTTATACAAGTCTGCTGTATCTATGATTCTCAGTTTCTTCAAAGATGTGAAATATTAAAATCTGGGATGAAATTAATACTGGCAAAATTGAACATTAACAATGGAACCAAACCAGACATGATCGTAATGCTATCAGCCTTAGATTTTTTGTGGTTGACAAGATTACTAAAATAAATGAAATATTCAACAGTGGCAACATACTCAGTTGATCAATCCTTATGGTGCTGCCTAAGAGGGTAGGTAAAAAATGAATGTGAGCTCCATTGGACAATCAACTTAATGAGTCACATAATTAAGCTTATCATACAGATTTTGATGAATAAAGTGCATAGCAGAATTAGAAGCTGTGGAGAGCCATGACTGCCCACATCCTAAAAGAATGTAAAATAAGAAGAGGAATGATTCATTGTCCTAATTCTAATGTCATTGTTTCACCAATAATTTGGAGATAAGCCTTACATAAAAAGCAACTTTTTTTGAGCACTTAGACTGCACTTACTAACTAGTCATATCATTAGACTAAATTTTATATATTTCTACAGTTCTTTTTCTTCAAATGATTAGCATATCTATCAGTCTTAGGGTTACGAAGAAACAGGCTGTTGTGGAGAACAACAATTTCTCATGCCGTGAAAGGCACATAAAATAATTTGTAAGCTATCTTTAGAAAAAGAGCACTAAGTCTTCCCTTAGCACTTCCTTTTGAGATATATTCAGGGTCAATTCCTAACTATGTAATGGGGAAGTGCATCATGATAAGAACAGCTTCCTGGAAATAGATATTGAAATTTTATATATATATACGTTTTCTAAAGGAAAGCAGAGAATCTCATATATAGCCTGAGGTAGCTCCATTGATAACTGGTGCAACATTTACCCTGAGTAATTATTGCTATTAACACTAAATTTTGGTTGATAAATTATCCAGCTTTCTCAGGTGTATATTGTATTAAATCTTCGTACACATGAGAAAGTTTGAAGATAAAACTTTGTAACACCAAATATGAAGCCAATAATAAAGAATATTGAAAATTTTTCAACTAAAGCTTTAGAAAACAATTTGATAATGCTTCTTTGATGCAATGTTTTCTCATTTAAAAAATGTAGGCAAATGTCAATCCAGTAATTAAAAAAAAAAAATAAAATCAAGCTACATTTAATGAATAATAGAAGCAAATATAAAAATGCATAAGACATATAACAATGGCTAATCTCAGAATTAATATTTTTTGTATTATTTATGGCAATGTGATATAGGAGAAAGACTTTCTTACTGTTGCTAACAAGGTGAAGTTATGTTTTTGTTCTTTGGGTAAATACCAAGCTGGAAACTCAAAGTCCAAATCAAATCCATCAAATCCATACTTTCTGAGCAATGCTAATGCACTCTTGATGTACCTGTAAAAGTCAAACCAACAATTACGTTTCAAGATATACTGACTTTTCAACTTGGCATCAATTTGCTAAATTATTTGTGGGGATGTTAATGAATCAAGTTATTTCTCTGCTTATATCATACACAAACAAGAATTATTTTGTATATTTGTTATCTTTGACTTCATCTTTTTTTAAAAGCCAAGATGAATAAACTTTACTTTCATGTCATTATACTCCATGCTCTTTAACTTTACCCCAAGTGTAAACCAATTAAAAAAAAACACAGCTGTTGTTTGATTTATATCCCATGAAACATAGAACACTAAGCTAATTCCCTCTTATACAATCCTTAATTTTATTTTTGTCAGTTTGGAATATTAAAAGTTTTTGTATATTAATGAAATGATGTTGCATGCACTTTTTCTTTCACTGATGATCTTTCTTTACAGAATCTATAAACCACTTTCAAGTTGATATCAATCTACTTTGTATTGACTGATACTTGAAGAACACTAATCGAAACACATTGTTGAGTATATGACGCATTCGGCAGAGGAGGGGTGTATTCAACAAAAAAAAAAAATAAATAAAAAATTGCTTCTGTCACTGCAAATTATTCATTGTATCATATCTGAGTATTTTTCAAAAAATTAGAGCTGATTACACAATATTTCAAGCCAATTTAGGTTTATAGTTCATAATCATGCAATGAAGTAACATAAACTGTAGATTTGTCTGAAGAATATTATCATATTATTGTTGCGTAATTATATCACTATAATTATGTAACAATAATATTATGCAGACAAATCTACAGTTTATGTTACCTCATCTCATTAAAGTTTTTTGTCAAAAGCATTTTATTTTTGGTTATATAATAATTTAAAATATTACTTTTTACAGGCTTTATTTTTTAAATGGAATAAGATCATTCTAAATTTCAGAATATCGCAATTGCCCATCAAAATGACTGGAAGAAAGTGATCTAAAAACAACAATGGAAAAGAGAGGTAACAAAGCGTAAATGAAATAGCTCCAGTTTGTTCAACTTAGGAAACTTAGCATTGCAGCTAAAGTATTTTAAAATGCTACCAATAAGAAAGGAGAAAATGAAAAATACCTAACAACAAATTGAATATAGCATCAAAATTTATATTATTTATATTGATTTGTGATGTAACTAAATGCATAATTATCAACAATGTTTCCGTAAAACTTGATATTTCCTGTAATTCTTAATAAATATTATAATTTTATTTTACTTAAGTGTAAGGTAGTCCTACATTTACAATTTCTTACGGCTAACCATGACAAGAAATGTTGATCAAAACTGCCTAAAACCTTTAAACATGTATTGCCGCAAAATTATCAAATGTTGAATATGCCCCTCCTCTACCGAACACTTCATATATAAGACTAGACAATAATATAAGGACTAACACTTCCACTACATAAAATGTTAGGTATAAAGACACCATAAATAACTTACTTTGCTCGATTAGCTGCAGAAGCAAGAACATCATTGAAATTTCCCCCATTGCAGAGCAACACTTTGACTTTGGGATTTATTTTCTTCAGTAATGGAATCTTTTTATAGTACATATTGATATCAGAAGGCATGCCAGGTTTGACAATGCCATCAACAATACCAGTGCCTATAAATATGATGTGAGTGCACAGAGTTGGGTTAAGTTCTGGGGGAAGGTCTCCTTCATAAGGCTTGTGGTTTGTGTAAAAATAACAAACAATTTTCCGTTCATTTTTTGGCACAGGCTGACATGCTGAAAAACAACAACAAAAAAAACTTGAAAGTAAAACTATTTTTCAAAAGTTGATATTCATGGTTGGTTGTATTCAAAGTATTTTCCATTACATCACTGGTATATGCTGATCAAATCAAAATGATGAATGGTTGTTAAAAAGTATGTCAAGTCATAAATGGAGTAGCTTAATTAATTCACAGAGTTCAATGATCATGTATTAAATTTCATGCGCTTTCTTTCATCAGCAAATTGTATATTCATGAAGTTTATAACTGAAAGTGAAATTCTTAATTTTTTGATGGTACCTCATTCCAACTTCAGATTTACCAACAATATGCCCCAAATACTCTGTTTAAATTTGGTAATTCCTCTCTTGGAAATACAAGTGACTGTAAAGTAATTTTGCAATTAATTCTCATATTTACTTTTGTAATAATTAATTGAGGACTTATGTGCCTTCTTCTCCTTACCTACACACTTACATATTCATCACTTATTATAACAAACTAAAAAACTCCAACATGATTACCACCAATGATAAAACCAAAAATTCAAAGATTCAACAATCAATATTGTTTATGAATTTGCTTGTCCACTTGGAGAATATATCTTTAATAATAATTCAAACAACACAACATTGGTTACACAACCACTACATTAACATGTTGATCAGCATACTATTTATCTGATAATAATTAAGTTACATAACGCCAACTAAAACAACGATAAAAACACAAAAAATACAACATATCCTTACAGATAACACAAAGTACATAAATTATAAAAAAAAAAAAACTGCTAATGCAGAAAAAACCAACATCAATAAAAGTTTATCGAATTTAGGAACAAACATACTAAATATAATTCATAGATAAAAAAGATCACAAAAATTGACACATGCAGACATGTTACTTTAAAAACCTGACATGACATATGAAGATGATGAAACTGACATATCACGAAAAAAAAAATTCCTTGATAATGGCTCACAAAAGCCATAAATATTAAGACATTGGATAATTTATATTTTAACTTACACATGAAACAAAGAAAATGGTCTGAAATATAGAAAAACTAAACAAAAAAAAATCTTCAACAAAAAACTTTTGTTGACCTTTAACCAAACATGCATGTGTGTGTGTGTGTGTGTGTGTGTATATATATATATATGTGTGTGTGTGTGTGTGTATTGCTGATGAAAAGGGTCCATCAATGAAACTCTGGAGTTGGGATGCTGAAAGTAACATATTTTATATTTTTTTATTAATTCAGCATACTTCCTGCTCTTCCCTATTACTGTGACAATGGACTGCCCCTACTTATAAATATGGCAAGTAGCTACATTAGAGTAGGATTTGAGGAGTAGTTGATTTACTCAAGTTATTCTGTTCTATGTATGAGTATTTAATAAACCTCTTCTTTGTTTTCCCTAATTTTCTGTTCCTTTGATACACTAACTACAGCCTTCCTAATTCTTGGCTATTTTGAACAAAGACAAGATTACAATAAATTCTCTCTCTCTATATATATATATAAATACACACACACACACACACACACACACATATATATATATATATATATATATATGTATATGCATAGGCACAAGTGTATGCTGATACAAAGTTATCTTCCTAACTTACTTCCCAAAATCTGACCAAATCAGATAATTTTGGAAGGAAGAATTTTTTTGATCATGCTCAAAACTTTTTGTTACAATTCTTCTATATAACACACAATGTAAAAACTACATATACTATTGTGTGTATGTAACATGCTTCACAGAATGCACAGATACTACACTGACTCTAAGCAGAATGCCAAAAAGCAACACACGTGGAACACACAAAGTCTCTGATCCTTGGCACAAATACAGAAATAATGCTAGGCTAATCTTATATATAAAGTACAGTGTACATGTGTTTGTGTGTGTCCAAGCAACTCCTCCACTCCTACTGGTCTGATTTCAATGATACATAGCTCATTCAAAAGCCCTAGAAAAGTTAGGCTCAGGGAATGATTTTCGTTGAGCTCAGATTCAGGGTTGCCAGATTATACGAGATTAAAATATATATCAATATATTATACTAGCCATTATCCGTGCTTTCATGGTTCAAGGGGGAGTAACTCTTATTTTCCTTTTGTATCCAAAATTGCAGCTATCTTAAAAGCCGCCCTATTGGGTGGCATTTAAGCTAGCTCCTTTGGAGGACTCTTGGTTTGCAATAGGGATGCAATAAGCAGAACTCAAAATTGATCACTGCATTTAAGTATTTAATCAATGTTTACCTTTTAAAAGTTCAATGATAATTCTTCTGCTGCCACTTAATTTAAAGGCAATTTCATGTATGTAGATCCTTATATTTCTTCAAACAATTATTTTTATTTCATGGGTAACAGAACAGGGGACAATTTATAAGATAAAATTAATATAGTGTAAAGATGGGTAAATAGAAATTAGAATTAGTTATACATTCAACATTTGAAAAGTTAGAGAAACATAATAGCTATTTAAGTAAAACCTATATTATGGGATCTATATGAATAAATGTGAAATTGGAGCTCAATTCTCAATTCTCCCATGAATTCTGAGATTAAAGAGCCCCAGCTCTACTTTATAGTAATTTGGTGTTTATTTGACAACTGATAAAGTGATGTTTTGACACAAGGTCAGTTTAATGTGGGGAGCCCGAGCACATACACCCGGGCCAGGAACAAAAACTGTCAGTTGTGCTGTCCTCTGTGCAAGCACCAATTCCTCTCTCTGGTGCAATGAGAGAGTTTGGCCTCAGGCAGCTGTTTCCCAGGTCTGGGCATCTTTCAGGATAACTTTCCTCAGTTATGACTGTCCTCCGATGGTGCTACTCCTGAATGCACTCTGCCTGAAGACAGAGACGCAACTGAGAGATGATAAATAAATGTGTTACAAACTACTTTATAGTAATTTCGTATTTATTTCTGATTATACAGAAATTGTGGCACAAGGCCAATGGGGCAAAAGGGATGGGATGGTCTTCATTAACTATCCTAGTCCTAGTTAACCCAACTCACGACCCATTCATTCATTACAATTTATTCATATACCAAAAGAACTCATCCATCACCTCTCGATCCTGCATATACCACAATACCGCATATTTGCTGGGAACCTACAAAACAACCCATGACAAAAAAATTTCATGATTCACAAAATGATGGGGGAAGGGAGATGAACCACAAAAACAAACTAAAATGCAACACAAAGATAAAACTAAAAACAAAACAATGTTAGTAGGACCCATCCACCACTCAAAAATAATTCTGCCGATAGACATAATCAAGAAGCACACTCACTAAAGGAATAGGAAGAATAAAAATAAATAACAGAATGGGGAAAATCAAAGGCTAACCCAGTCGAGATGAAAAATGGGGGACAAAACAAAATGGAAAGATTGGGAATCTCAACCTGGGACATAACGAAAGAGAATGCTGGGAACAAGCCTGGAACAACACTTATTCACATTAACTGGGAAAGTAATTTACACATGCTATTTACTCTGTGTCCCCACTAGGACAAGATGTGACACAAGGTCTATTTTTAGGTGGAGACCTGGGCGTGTACGCTTGGGACAGCAACAAAAATTTCCCTCAGTCCCCGCAATCGTTGGTTGCGCTGGCCTCAGTGCAAGCACTGATCCCTCCCTCTGCTACAATGGGAGGGCGTGGCCTCAGGCAGCTGTTCCCCAGGGCTGGGCACCTCTTCAGTATTATTTTCTCAGTTGACGGAGAAGCCCCTGAGCGCACTCTGTCCAAGAACAGAGATGCAACTGAGAGATGATAAGTTAATGTGTACTTACTTCAAAAGAGTAATTTACACAGTATTTACTTGACCTACCACTAAGTCAGGTTGTGACACAAGGTCAGTTTTTAATATGGGGACCTGAGTGTTTTCACTCAGGTCGCTGGTCATAGCTTGTCAGAGCTGGTCTAAGCTAGTCATAGCTGGTCTTGGCTTGTCATAGCTGGTCCAAGCTGGTCAGAGCCGACCCAAGCTAGTTGTAGCAATGATACTATCGGCACAGGGACTGAGTCCTGGGGCAGATAAGTATCTGAATGTGTATACCTCTCTAAAGAGGAATTTACACGGTATTTACTTGACCCCCACCCCCAACTGAGTCGGGTTGTGACACAACGTCAGTTTTTAACATGGGGACCGAGTGTTTTCACTCGAGCCACTGGTCTTAGCTGGTCATAGTTTGTTCAAGCTAGTCATAGTTGGTCTTGGCTTGTCATAGCTGGTCCCGAACCAAGCCGGTCCAAGCTAGTCATAAACATGATCCCCCCCCCATCACAGCGCTGAAGCACAAGTGCCAGGTAAGTATCCAAGTGCGTACACCTCTCCAAGGAGGAATTTACATGATATTTACTTGAACCCCCCAATGAGTCAGGTTGTGACACAAGGTCAGTTTTTAATGTGGGAACATGAGTGTTTTCACTCGAGCTGCTGGTCTTAGCTGGTCTAAGCTAGTCATTGCTAGTCCAAGCTGGTCAGAGCCGGTCCAAGCTAGTCGTAGTCGTGATACCCCCCCAGCACAGGGCTGAAGCACAAGTGCCAGTGCGTACACCCCTCCAAGGAGGAATTTACACTGTGTTTACTCATTCCCCCACAAGAGTGAGATGTCACACACGGTCAGATTAATGTGGGGACCCGAGTGCATGCACCTGGGCAGGGTCAAAAATTCCCCTCAGCTCCCACAATCGTAGGTTGTGCTGGCCTCAGTGTGAGCGCCGATCATTCTCTCTAGTGCAATGAGAAGGCACGGACTCAGGCAGCTGTTCCCCAGGGCCAGGCACCTCTCAGTATAATTTTCCTTGGTTGTGACTCTGTCCTTTGACTGAGTCGCTCCTGAGCACACTCTGTCCAAGGACGAAGATGCAACTGATAAATAATGCGGAGGGATTTACACACTAAAAGCACAATATCTGTATTATATATTATTTACTTCTAGGCAATATCACTAATTTTCATATCGATTTTAAAAAAATTTATTTCATTAATTAACTATCCTTCATTAGTGTTCTTTTATTCAAGGATCGTTTTGATAGTTCTGTTTAGGAATATTGTCTTATATAGTGCAGAAAAGTGTTTGAAATTTGCACTTTACTTGGCATCTATTTGTAAAACTTTCCTTAACTATAACAAGCCAATTTATGAATGAAATGTTCATTTAAAACTTTTGTTTCAAAGATTTCAAGTAGTTAATATATCTTACCATATGAAGCGATAACAAGCAGGCAAAGCCTGCTAGTGTGTGTGTATATATTATATATATATATATATATATATATATATAATTTTATATATATATATATATATATAAATATATGTTCAGTGTAATCTGCAGGGTTTTTTTTTTTCAATTGAAATTAGGATCCTCAGATATTACAATGACTATAGGTAATCATTTAAAAATAGGAAAAGATAAAATCCAGTCACATAAATATTAGAGTAGATCAAAAATATTTTAAAATTTTACAGACCTTTACCACAAATCTTATTTCTTGTACACATCTAAGGACTACCAATGTTTCCACTGTATTATTAATATTATTATTCTGTTGTATCATTGTCACTATTATTCAGCTGTACTTTAGTTTCAGGTGGATAGAAATATTGAGATTTTGGCAATTTACAGACATTTGAAACCGGGCCTCAAAGTTGCTGAAGCTGCTTTCAGAATTCAGGACATTGAAGGAAGTTAAACAATATCTAACCACACTAGACAAAACTTGTTAATGGGTTTGAGATTAATGACTTAACTCTTGGAATAAATCCCAAAAGTAGATTGATGTCAATTGCCAATAACAAGGATTTAAAACACTAGGTAGAGGAAAATCTTTTAGAAGAGTTAGGATCATTGAAAAATACCACATGTGAAACATTAAATAAACTTATAAAAATAATTTTGACACACTTCAATAATTTTTATTCCAACATTATTTCTTATTAATATACAGGTCATCATCAGCTTACAGCCATGATTGATTATGACTGACTGTTCTTAAATAGATGTGGTCGTAATTTGGCCTGTAATTCATTTTGCAGTTGTTTTATCTTTCTTTAGGCATTATTGTATTTTTTATAATTTTCACAGTTTCTTTATGTGTGACGTCGTCCCCCGGTCGCAGCGTCGACTGTGTCGTTCTATCCTGATCTACCACAGCGCCAGATGTGATGTCACGTGGCTGCCCCAGGCTCTGATGTCCCGGTCACAGCATCAGATGTGACGTCCCCAAACAGCACCAATTGTGACGTCTTCGCCGCGGCGTCAGCTGTTCGCTCCTCGCTGCTCCAAACGTGACGTTCTAACCCTTTGGTGATTCGGGTAGGAATCTGGTTAGATTGATACCAGCCTCGCCGTTCCCAACCTGCTTCCAACGCCTGGTTACCAGGGTAACTGCACTGATCTCCAGTCTGCCTACCCACGCTGTGAATTAATCTTAGACAGATGAGATCAAACAGGGGTTGGGGCCGTAATGCAAGCTGAGTTCAATGGGGGTGATAACACACAATTATGTATAAAAGAAAATAAAATGAAAACTCACAAAGTCCAAAGTATCAAAGAAAAAGGTAACAAACTTTTTATGTCTATTTGTTCGGTACATAGGACTATGTCTACTTCCCGACCCGTTCTGTGGATTGTGGCACGACGCTTTCGCTAGGCAAACTTTAAGGCTTCAAGTTGTCTGCTCTCTAAGAAATTTGTGTTTCGGTGTGTCTTTGGACGAAAGTCGAAAAACTTATTTCTGTGGTCTGATTCTAACTCGCTCTTCAAATTACTTGTTCTTGGTTGAAGAAGAGTCCAAAAGTGTGCGTGAATCTTGGTCAGCTATCTTGATGCGGTTTCAACACTGGTCGCTCACCCCTGCTTGTCGTCCAAGGCTCAAAATTTCTCGCCAGGGTCCGCGGCTGAACTCAAACTTCTTCTCTCCAGCTTGGGTTGAACGAACTGATTTCTGTCGGTTGGCTTCTCGCTTTTATTGACGCCGTCAAAACTGGGTTGGGTCTGTCAGCGCCAGGGGTTCTTCGATAATTCTAAATACGTATCCACCCATCTTATTTCTGGTTAGGGATTTTTCATTCTTTTCCATTTTCGGTAACTCTCCTCTCACTCCCACTCTCTTACTGTGCTTCTGAGGGGCGTGCACCAACTTCCCCACTTCTTCGCATCGGTTCCTCACACTTACACTTCTGATAGAGGCATCGACTGATTTTCTTCGTGCGTCACGTGACCGCTCTCAGCCAATGAGGTCCTGGTCGGGTATCTTTCCTCCTCCTTCGTGCGTCATGTGATCTACTTGGCCAATGACGTCTTAGTCGGGCGTGAACAATCCGTGGCTTTGTTTTGGGAAAGAAATACCTTGCTTAAAAAACAAAAATATTAATTAAATCACCCTTATCATGAGCGGCTGAGATGACACTCTCGGCTTTTTAACACGTGGTATTTGTCAAGCAGTTTATCGCTAATTGGACATGATCTAAGAAAGGAATTTCCTAGGCTAGCTGGCGCTTCTGAAGCGAAATAAAAATATTTCATTTTTCTTTCGGACAAAGGTTTGATAACAAAAATCTTTATTATCGCAGGGCAAGCGTTTATTCTGTCAAAAGAAAGAAAAATTTTGCCAGTGAAAACATCTTGTGTGGGATTTTTCTAATTCTGAAGACTGTCTGTGTTTCCTCAATGTTCAACAATGGTCTTCCTTTCCCTTGGGTGACATCCAATTGATAACAAAATTCCATTTTTCGTGGACACGTGGAAATCGGTTAAATGCTTGTTCATAGATGACCTAGATATTTTCGACATCTGCTACCTATCAATTCTAGCCGTGTGTGTGTGTGTTCGCCTATGACCCATTTTCGTATTATTTTTTCTTTCTTTCTTCTTCATTTTCTCTTTCTTTCTCCCAAATCGCTTGAATGTAAAGAAAGAATTATTCTTAAAACCTAAAATATTTTTCGGCCTTAAATAATTATCAAATGGTTGATAAACCATAAAAAGCAAATCATATATCTATGAATATTTCTTTCAAATCGTCAAGATGCATGGTGCCACAATGTTTGATACCATTTGTATCATCTCCCTACCCATTGCTTTGTTTCTTATTTTTGCATTCATCAGGTTTAAGTCAAACACTGCATACTATGGTACAGTTGGTTTAATATTTGCTCGACATACAAAAAACAGAAAACATTTTAGTTGTAAATAGATACATAATATGAAACATCTTATTAGCTGCTGGTGCTTGGTTGTGGATCGTCAATGTCATTAGCTAGGGAAGGGCTTGGGGTAGCCAGTGGAGTGGGTTTTTTTCACAAAAATGGTGAACTTTGACTCAATTGTTGGTTTCTTTTCTTCTCATAAATTTCATGATATAGATGAAACACATCGTGTTCAATCATTGAAAATTGTTCAGTGCTTGGGTTCATTCTTTCAAAATGTGAAAGGAGTTTATGTGGTCGAGATAAACCTTCTGATAATCCCTTAGAGGTAAAATTCCCTTCTGGCCTCTTCTTCTTTATCTGCTTCTTCTGCCACTCTTTTTCTTCCAATATGATTAGCTATTGATTTGTAAGTCCTCCAGATTCTAGGTTTAAAAACTCCTTGACATCTTTCACTTTACGCTATAAAGAAAAGTCACTTACCAGTTTTATTATTTTCAATCCCATTTCATTTGCATTAAAAATGTGTTCTGCTAACTACCCCTCATCTATAATTACTTCATTCACACTGTCAACAAACTTATGAGCTGCTTCCTCATTTGCACTCATTGCTTCTCCAGTCACTTAAACTTTATGAATTTGGAATCATTTCTTGAATTTCTTGAACCAGCCAGTAAATGTTACAAATTCTTGACTGAAGTCTTCTCCAGCATGCTCCTTCAAAGTCTGAAATAGACTTCTAGCCTTTGTCTTCACAGCAAAAAGGCTCAACAGAACCGTTTTTTGATCTGATCTTCCATCCACATATACATCAATTTCTCCACTTTGTGGATGGTCTTGGTCTATTGTTTTGCTATAACTATCAATCACATAGGTGTAGAACCTTTTACAGCTTTACAAATTCTTTCACTGTCCTTCAAAATTGTTGATACAGTAGAGTGTGAGAACTTCAGATCATGTACGGTTATCTTCACTTTCTTCTCCCCTTCTTTATACTTGCTTAATCACCATTTCTTTTCTTCGTGGCATGTTCAGGAGTAGACAAAGACTTTTTCCAACTTAGAATTTTTTAAGGAAAATTTCAAAGACACAAACTTGGCAGAAAGTGTGTTGTACCGAGGTTGCTCTAACACTGGGTTTGAGGTGCACAAGGGAATGCTGGTGATGCCAAGAATTGGGACAGAAATTGTTGTACACCAAACTGGGAAACACACACTGATATGATTGTGGACAGACATACCAATTCATGGCCATGGTCATAAAGTCAAACAATTATAAGTCAATGACCTGTAAACATTATTTTTAGTAGGTTCACATGTTTGAGTTGCTATCCCTGCTCTTTCTTTTCTTAAACAGCGAACGCACTTCAACAGAATAAATTCATTTGTGCTGAAGAAAATTTATTTCTTTTTGGATATCTTTCATGCCTAATCCCAAACCTTTTAT
The DNA here is from genome assembly GCA_903632075.3 of Acanthosepion pharaonis. Lineage (NCBI taxonomy): Eukaryota > Metazoa > Mollusca > Cephalopoda > Sepiida > Sepiidae > Acanthosepion > Acanthosepion pharaonis. Next base: position 35,305 of record CAHIKZ030001291.1, on the reverse strand, counting down.
TTATGTCTCTCAGTTAGCAAAAGTCACTCAGAAGGAACAGCATAATGAAAATTTCAATTTGTTATCACTGAATAAATAGATTTCTTTTTGTATGGGGTTTCATTAAATGTAAAAAAATCTGTTGCAAGATTCATGATCTACTTCAAAAAATATAAGTGTGTATTTAGATATCAAGGGGTCTGTTGCTCCTAGCAAAGGCAAAAGAAGAGATAAGATAAACAGTATGTGATTTTGTAGAGAGGAACACAAAAGATAACCCTCAGCTGATTTAAATACATTATGTGTTTTTCGGGTTATAAAATAGGCAACATGATATAGTAAATGCTGCTTCAATTTTGTAATGAGAAAAGAAAAACAAATAATGCTCAAACAAGTAAAGAATGAATTTATTGCAGATAAAGTATGTTTTTATCTTTTTTATGAACCAACTAATTGAGAGATGTTTTCTTTATCTATTAAAGTTTAAGATGTTTTTCTTTAACTTTTTGTTGCTTTTTATTGTAGCACTTATAGTTTTCTCTCCTCCACACCCCCAGTTATTCTATCACTTCACAGCATAGTTCAGAAAATAAAGAATAGGAATATTCATAGATTACATAATTTACATTTAGAGTAATATCATAATATCCTCATCATCATTATTATTATCATAATGTTTCATTTGTTATGGCCTCCAGGCTTCTTCGATTGGCATAATCATAAAAGAATTTCAAACTTAGCTCTTTATCTACAGGGATAGATTGTTCTCATTTCACTGACTATGAAGATATTTTTCTTTTTAGCACTGGTCAGTTTTTGAGATTAAAAAGGAAAGTGGAAAGAGCAATAATAGCTACTGGACTTGAGAAACCTATTTTCCTGGAAGTTTTCTTAATTGTCTTATATATATATATATATATATATATATATATATATATATATCTCAATATCTGCTAACTCACTCATGTCTTTTCTCCCCCCTCACTTCGTTAATTTACATATGTTTAATATGGCCTGTCAAAATGTGTAAATTTTTTTTTTTCATTTTTGTTTGGAAGTAAACTGATGATCCACAGTCCTTTAAAAAGAGCTGTGGTGAAATAATTTATTACATGGAACATTAAAGTGGTCTGTTTTATTTAAATTATATATATATATATATATATATATATATATATATATATATATATATATATATATATAGTATGAATGGTGATACATTGAAAGAACCTGGATGCAATTTACTGTGGCTGAAATTGTGCCTTGATTGCTAATTCTACCATTCTTGGTAAACTTTCTGTTGTGAGATAGCCAGGAACAAAGGTAATGGAGAGGAAAAGTAAAAGAATATAGATGAATTTGGCTGGATTGAAAAAATATTCTTTCAAAAATGTTGAAATACCAGCGTTTCTCATTTTATGCGCAGATGTGACAACATCAACAAATCCAAGTTCAATGAAATACTAACGGATGAAGCACATCACAAAAACTTGCCAATTTGTCATACTATTTTTCTAAATACTGTTTGTTGATATATAAATTAATACAAAATTATATATGTATACACCATATATTTAATGACTAAATAATCAGTATTTTTATCTTTTTCCTTACTGAAAAGATTGTAACTTAACCCCCTCATCCTTATTCTGACCAGGATAGTACCTTATCACTTATGTTATGACATCTATCCAGCAACTATATTCTTCATAATCTGATTTTTACTCAATGTCCTACTGTTTTGTTTACACCTTGTCATGGTAATAGGCATAAGAGATTTAAGTTTTAAATTCTCAGATGAAACTTTGTTATGATCACTAAAACAAAATCCCTTGATCTTTACAGTAAAAACAACAAAATAAGATGAAAGTAAAGCTAATGAAAACCTTTTAGTGAAGAAAATTTCAACAACTTTATACTGTTGAGTTCTTTATCTTGATAATATGATGAAAAAATGCAAAATTAAAAACAGAAGTCACTTAATGTGGAAAAGTGGCTAGCCAGCTAGCCTCAAAGACCATAGTAATTGCAGTGGGTTCATTCCTAACTGGGTGCCTCACAAATGTGACTGTTATAATTTATTCTAGTGGTTTTAATATGTCTTGAGACTACTCGCCGTGATATCTGTTGGTAAGCCATTAGCATATTCTAATTTTTTGGACGGTTGGTATTCCATCCTGAAATCGTAATTTAATAATATGATATACCAGCATTGTAATCTATTTGCTATATGTGTAGGAATTCCTTTTTTTAACCATAAAAAAATTGATAATAGAGGTCGATAGCCTGTGTGCAAACAAAAACTCCTTCCATGTATAAATTTGTGAAATGACTGACTCCAACAGATCTACACTGACTTACTAAGAGTTCTTTATTTAAGGCATCTTGCCAAGTTCTTGCCTTGAAATTCCCAGATGTCCACTATGAAATTCATTTCATATCCACTTTTGTAATATGCTAAGTATTACTACTCTTTGTGCAAACCTCAGTAATCTGTCACATAGCGAGTAAGCATCCAAGTCTCGATTGCATTCGAAAAATCTTTCTTACTTTTTTTTAGTCAATTTTTTTATTTTCGAAATAAACATGTCTTATTCTGCTTTTACTTTTATTTCTTCCAGAGTAACTGGTAGTTTGCATCCTACATTGCATAATATATTTTTAATTTTTATTTCACTTTTTAATGCTGCAATAACATTGTCCTCAAACAGTCCAGTATTTTTTTATATCAATCTTGATAAACCATCAGCATGTTCTAATTTTTTGGACGGTTGGTATTCCATTTTGAAATCATAATTTAATATGATATTCCAGCATTGTATTCTGTTTGCTATATGTGTAGGAATTCTTTTTTTTGAACCATAAAAAATTTGATAATAGAGGTCAATAGCCTGTGTGCAAACAAAAACTCCTTCCATGTATAAATTTGTGAAGTTTTTTTTTACTGCAAATAGTATTGCGGACACCTCTTTTGTGATCTGGCTGTAGTTTTTTCCTGCTGATAGCAGCAAATGTAAAGCACATGTGACATATTATTGTCACCATATTTATGTCAAATTACTGCTCCTATATCATAGTCACTAGCATCTGAAACCAATATGATTTCTGCTTTTGGATTGTAGTTTGCTAATGATAAGTCTGATGTTAGTATTTTCTTGATTTCTTCAAACACCTTTTGACACTTTCTAATTTCTTGTCATCATTGTTATCAAGTGTGCCAAAGCAAAAAGTATTTTTTTCCATATGAGTTTCGATCACATGTCACCACTGTCATAACTTACTCTTAGCTGTTATAATATTATGTCTTGCTTAGGCTACTTGCCATGACATCTATTAGAATTCTTGACTGACTCCAATGGACTACCTTGACTCATTTGGAGTTCTTTATTTAAGGTGTCTTGCCTAGTTCATTTGTGTCACCATGGGTGTGTTATTTACTCCACAACAATGACCTTGTGCCATACTACACTCAGTAAGTACTTACAAGACAACTGCACTACATTTTATCCAAACAATGAACTTGTATTAAAAAGAACATCTTTAAAAGATTTTGGAAAAAAAAAAATGGCAAAAAACAAAAAAACATGAATTTGGAAAATGAATTTCTCTCTTAATTTCTAGGATAAGGAATTATTATTTAGATTATTGCTATTGTCCTCATAGCCTAATGGATTAAAGTTTGAAGTTAGTGACACAATAATTGTGACTTCAATTCTGGACTGGGTAATGCAAACTTAGACTCAATAGAAACAGTGTAAGCAATAACTGAACAGAATGAAAAAAAAAATCCTCTCCTGCCAATGAAATGAAGAGTTGAGTTCAAATTTACATATAGGTTACTTGGATTAGCAAGCACTTTAAGAAGGCCGGAAAGTACAACATCCAAAATGTTGTGATAATAAGAAAGATAAGGACAAAAGCCCAAATGTAAATTGGAAAATGAAGTCATTAATAAAGTAGATAATACATTTATGATAAAACCAATGGGATGAATATTTACTAAGCTGAGTCTAGCACAAGGCATTAAATGTTAGATAAAATTAAAAACACAGTAGTAATTAACTTCAGAGTAAGCTTACAAACTATTATTCTTTAGCCTGACATGCCAAGATCTTGATGGAACTTGGTTTAATGTGGTATGGGGTCAAATAAGAAGTGTGTAGAAATAGTGTATTGCACTAAACTTCACGGTGGAGAGAGACAGGGTGCTTTAAAAATCAGCACATGAAATGTTGAGCTTACCAGTGGAAAGATTTACAGTTATCCAGGACCCAAGAGACATACTCTGAGTAGAGATATGTCCAGTGACATTGTATTTTATTATTTTTAAGAACAAGGGTTTGTAATATTTAATTCCCCTTCATCTTTTACCAAAGGTTTGCCAGTGATTTTTCAAACTGGCAGGAATTCATATTCCTTGCCAAGCAAGTGTTGTTTCTTGTTAGGTCTAGACATATGCTATTTTTATGAAGTAGTAGAATTTAATTTGATTTTTTACTTTTTTAATTCATTAGTTAATATAATATTGTTTGGCCAACTATCCCAAGCAAAAAGATCTGTAAGATATATAGATTAGCAACCATTCAAAGCTGCATTTCAGTAACTTTATCCCATGATATAATGGTGTTATCAATGGCTTTCAGATAGCATTAGAGGTAGCAAATGTTTTCCTCGGTAGATACAGATATTGGTTGGGATGCATTTCACAAGTTCTTATTTTCCCAGGGTTTTCTTTTTCTACAAGTTTAACAGTGACATGACTGGCAATGGGACAGAGTACAGAAACAGCATTAATATTAAAAAGGGTATTAATATAAAAAAATATATGAACAATTTCACCCAGAATTTGATCCTGTTAATTCTCTTTTATGAGTTGATGACTGTTATGTTATGTTGTATTTTCAAATAAAGCAGGGTTACTTTAATATAAAGAGCTGACTGCTGGAAATATTGAAGCCAGAAAACCCAAAAAAAAGAAAATATTATCATTATTGAAATGTAATTAAACCTTAACATCCATTTAATTGTTCAAATTAGAAAAAAAAAGATAAGGTTATTCTACAGAATTTGGGCAGCTTGTTGAAGATTAATGTTTAGCAAGTTGTTCTTGCAGATAATTTTATCTGTGTAGTGAATTTGATCATTATTGGGAGGTTCCAATACTTGTGGTCTTGTTTTAAAATTAAATAACCTGAAGAATCTGGGTTCTTTAGATATCTGGAAATTTCATGAAATTAAGTGGCAGGTTTCTTACAGGCTTTATAATAATTGATGGCATTAAGTGAATCTCTTTGCAGCCTTAGTTTTGTAATTGACCTGTGATCACATTTTCTATATTTCAGGACAAAGCATTCATAGGAGGAAAGCTTTTTGTTCTCAACATGCATGAATGATCAGTGTATCCATCATATTTGAATGTCAAAATGAAAGCAATGTCATTTAATTGATATATAAATTTCTTTTCTTTCCACACTATCAAGATGATGTCTTTATTCCATCCTGGCTCCAACAATGTGAAGGTAAGCCTCATTCTTAAGCTTTAAGTCTTTTCAGTGATATCACTTGATATTTCACTTCAGCTATGAAAATGGAGACAAATTTATTTGCACAACATTTTTCAAGCATTTCTTGTATCTTCTAAAACCACCTTTCACAAGTTACATTCATAACAATCCATAAGTTTAAAGACACACTGCTACAAAATAAAAAAATAGGTTGGGGGGGGGGTCTCTAAGTCAGATGTTAAGTTCTAAAGATTCCTGATTCAATATTTTTTCTCATCCTCTCAAAAAAAAAAAGATTTTAGATCTATTATCCAATCCTATTGCAAACATTATTTTGCTGTTTATTTGTACTTATTTTCTGGAATGAGACATGATTTTTTCCATATATGAATCATAGAAGTTAGAAGTTTTAGAAGAAGAAAAAAAAACCCCAAAAATAAGACAAAGGAAGATGAAGTTTTATTATTTATTTCAAAAATTAATAGCAGTAATGATTTTAGACAAATGTTACAATAACATTGCCAAAGATTGAAGCTAAAAAAAAAAATAAAAAAAAAAAAAAAAAAATCAAAGTTTTTGTATAGTCTTCACTTTCAACAAAAAGTGAAAGCACCTGATGAATAATAGTGGCATGGATAGTTAACTACTAAACATTTTACTAAAATCCATGTTAACAAGAAAACTACAAGAACCATGATTTCTTTTATGATGTTATTCAAATTTTTTGTATAACAAATTTATTTGTTCTTTGATTCACAACAACCATTTCTTGACAGTAAATTAACTGTACTACAAAGGGAAATGAGATGGTAAAGTTAAGAAGTAATAAATTTCTTTCACTCATTAAACATGACATTTTACCTACATGTCACAATTGCCAAATGGAACATAAACTGGAATAAGTTGGTGCTACACATGTACTGGAAATGAAAACAATTCTGGAATATTTATCTCAAATTTTTACTTACCAATACATACAAACATCCAACTCAAGACAAGTAAAATTTGAACTGTGGATAAAGCCATGCTTGAAATCTAAAACAAGAAAAAAATAGATAAATACTGAACAGGAAAGTCATAGAGAACATTTTTTTTCTACAATTTTTTTTCCTGGTTTTATTTTAAGAAAGAAAACAATGAAGATTTGATCTGATACAAAGGTTGATAGAAAAGATAGGAAAACCATGTGACATTATTCTTCCAAAGTATTTACCTACCTTGAAAATCATCATTGCAAATCCTTTTATTGTGGTTTGAACACCAACATTTGATACATTTAGAAATATCTCAACTCTGAAGCAGGTTGATTTGAAAGGCATATTTCTGAGGAAGGCTTTCTACACTTAGAATAGGTACCTCCACGAAATCGCTAAAAAAAGAGCATAGCTTGATGAAAAAGACGCCAACCTTGCCGAAAACAAAATTTTATTGTCTAAATGCTTATGTTATTAAGAGGAAAGACCAAAGTTTTTTTTAATTATTTTTTTAAAATTTTCCTTCTTTTTAGAACATTCTAAATTTTGATTAAAAAACCTTGTTTCTATTTGTATCAGCGGAACTAGTAAATAACAGACAATTTTTAGCACGTTTTTTTTGGTATGACACACATTAATTTGAAAAATCGTGCAAAAATAGAAATAATTATCGGATGTTAATGAAACTTTCAGGAACTATTCACAGATGATCGAAATTATTATAAATATGTTTTTTTTTATGAAAGTCATGGGAGAAATATTTTTAAAAATATTTATTTCCCCCATAACTAATTTTATGAAAACGCTAGAAATTCGATCGCATAGGTTTTAGTGATTACAATAATTAAAAAGCACAGGGCTTTGAGGAATGCAAATCATGTTTTTTTTTGTTTTTAATTGGATACGCAGTACCTGAAAATCAGCTGTGAATTGTAACATACAAAACTCAATAAAACAAATATATTATTTAATTTCAAATGCTTTTATTTGCTTTTAGTAGTTTTTATGAATATGGACAATATTTTCTGAAAGCAAAAAAAATTTTTCCGATGAAAAATGAATTTTTAATACAATTATTTGTTATTTCATTAATTATAATAGATTTTACATTTAAGTTGTTAAAATATTATAAAATTAGTTAAAAGTCGATCAGCTTTCATAAGTGTCCTTATGAGATAGATCTTTTTTTTAGCGTTGTAAATTGTATCATTTTGACTAATCAGAAGATCCCCAGTAATTAAGAAATGTAATTTTGTGCTTATAATCGAGCTGTAATTATAAAATACGGAAGACCAACCAGAATATAATTAAGTTGCGTTATTTGAGTTAAGCATTGTTCTCCGCTGTTAAGGCCTTTACTTTTTGCGAAACACGTGTGGAGAAGTTAATTTGATTTTTCAATTTCAACTGAGAAGGGTACCTACAAGTATCAGTATCATCTTATGAAATTTATATGATCTTATTTTTTATATTAATCTCAGTTACGACATTTTTCCATAAATGAAATATCAAAATTAATAATAAAATGAATGCAAATACAAATAACAGTAGAATGTAATAAATGTACATAAAATTATAGTATTTTATGTACAATTCTGATAAAATTTCATAAGAAAGGTACCTATAAATTAATTAGATACCTTTCTTAAGAAATATGAAATTTAATGTCACTCTTAACAGTTTTATTTTAATTTCTGTAGAATATATTTCCCATAAAGAATCATAAACGTAAAGGTGAAAGCTAAATACAAAAAAAAAAAAATTAGACCGCTGAAAGTTTTCGTTAAAAATAACGGGGTAAATAATTTGTTCACGTAAATGTAAATTATTTCACTTTTCTCCTTCCGTAGAACAAATTAGCCTCATGGAATTCGTAAATATATCATTCATCACATGTCAAGAGACGCGAAAGTTTATGACCTGCTTTGTTTTATTTTCAAATTACATCTTTTTTGGCACAAAAGCTAAGTTAAGTTTGGTTCAAAATATTTTAAATAAACATTATAATTTCTGATTTTCTTAAAATAAGTTTTGAAAAAAATGATAATTGATATTTAAAAAATTTCAAAGTCAGATTTCCATTTTTTTTAAAAATGAAAAAAAATGGTCAATTTTGCTTACTCAAAAAAAGCTAGATTTTTAACGAAAATTTCGGACGTGCTAGGAACGATTAAAAAATGGAAAAAAATACCCCCAAAATACTTTGACCTTTCCTCTTAATAATAACAAACATATAGACGATAAAATTTTGTTTTCGTCAAGTTTGGCGTCTTTTTCATCATGCTATGCTCTTTTTTTAGCGATCTTGTGGAGGTACCTAACTTAGAAGAATGATAAAACAATCTCTGAGCCCTGCAAGCATCTAACCTGTTATAAATATTAAGTTTAATTCTGACATATATTTGTGTGTCCAAATTAATGAAATTCAAATGACATTAAACAAATCATTGAGAAGAGAAGAAACAAAAAATATAATTGAAATTAAGATATCTGTCTATATTTCTGAGATGAGGCATTGTAATTGTTTACATTATTTACATTGTTCAGACTGCTGTCATCATCTTTATTGCCATATTCACAATGTTTCGGCTGTTCTACACTCTGGCCTTCTTCAGGTGATTGGAATTTTGAACTGAACCCTTTATTTTGTCCATTGAGGTAAATTATTATAGTTCCATGTGCCATGCCTCTTCCGCATGTCTCAGTTATCTCCCTTTAACTCAACTCTCCAACTTTTGTTCACCACTGCAGTAGCCAGGTCCTGAACACATAACTCTTTGGGTCAAGTCACTGGATCCAACCAATGCTTTTGCTCACTGGGCCATGTGGACAGTTTTTGGAAGCATATAATTACTGTATTGCCTCTTGACTGGCAGTAGCTAAAGAACACATGGTAGTTCCCTTATCCCTAAAGTGTTACCTGGTAGCAGATTTGCAGAAATTACAGCTAAACAAATGTATGCATATGTGAGTCATTCTATATCAAATCAACATGGGTCTGACCATCACTGACACAAATTTTTCCACATTTGGTACACTTATAGTTCTTCATGATATGAATTGAATGGTACTTTTTTTACATCTCTGGGTCAAAGGGTTCCTGAAATATGACCATTTGACCTTTGTCAAAAAGGTGAATTTTGGTAAATAGTCACTAAGTTTAAATATCAATATCTCAGTGTTTTTTTTTTACCAACAAAGCTAAATTATATATCATTTGAAAGTACTTTGATAGATCTAAAAGGTGTTCAATTTATGTTTTTGTTTAAAGATCAAATAAAATAATTTGACCATGACCTTATCCTTTGACCTTTAATTCCTCAAAAAGTGTATCTATAATTTTTTTAAAAAATTGACAACAAATTTGTCTGCTTTTTAGCAAGACATATAAACAATTTTGTGGTGGACTTTTGTGTGTGGCTTGGGCTACAAGGGTTTTACTGAGTTGGGCCAAATTCAAAATTGAGGATTTTGGCATATGTAACTATGTGCTAACATTTTCATATCTCCCAATAAGGTCACATTATATATCTTTAGAAAGCTCTTTGAATGCTGATCAATATTCACAGATGAACAATGGTCATAACATCAACAGAATTTGTTATTTGTGGTCAAATTTTTTATTTTTGGTTTTGTTTACCTGAGGTTTCACATTTCTGTAGAGGTACCTACTTTTATAACCAGTAGATATAGTGACTTACCAAAAAGTTAAAATGAAATAAAGTAATCAAGGTTTACATTAGGTACCACCAGAGATTTACAATTGTGACGTCGTCCCCCGGTCGCAGCGCCAACTGTGTCGTTCTATCCTGATCCACCACGGCGCCAGTTGTGACGTCTTTGCCGCGGCGCCAGCTGTTCGCTCCTCGCTGCTCCTTCCGGGTGTCGCTGCTCCAAGCGTGACATCTCTTGATAACACAATTCCATTTTTCACGGATAAGCGGAAATCGGTCAACACTTGTTCGCAGGTGGCCTAGATATTTTCTCGTACCAACACCTCCTCGCCCACTCAATCTCATTGAAATGAAACTTTTTTAGACATTTGATACCTATCAAAAATAACCCTTTTCTTTCTTATTCCCGTCTCTTAAGCCGTGTGTGTGTGTGTGTGTGTGTGTGTGTGTGTGTGTGTTCGCCTATGACCCGTCTCGTATTACTTTTTCCTTTTCCTTTTCTTCGTTTTCTCTTTCTTTCTTGCAAATCGCCTGAATGCATGGCGGTTCAATCCTCTTGTAAAAAAAAAGAAAGAATTATTCTTAAAACCTAAAATACATTTCGGCCTTAAATAATCCTCAAATGGTTGATAAACCGTAAAAAAAGCAAATCATATATCTATAAATATATCTTTCAAATCGCCTGGATGCATGGTGCCACAATCCTCCCCTAACCGATTTGTCATTTACCCGTAAATGACACCTAAAGCCAAATACATCATTTAACATGCACCATGCATTTGTCCCATGCAATTCTATACTACTTTCTTACATGCAGTGTAATGTTCTCTTTTAACTTCTTTTGTTCTACATGCAATGTAATGTTCTTTTCATCTTCTTCTGTTCTACATGCAAATGTAATGTTCTTTTTCATCTTCTCTTGTTCTTCATGCAAATGTAATGTTCTTTTTCATCTTCTTCTGTTCTACATGCAAATATAATGTTCTTTTCATCTTCTTCTGTTCTACATGCAAAGGTAATGTTCTTTTTCACCTTCTTCTGTTCTACATGCAAATGTAATGTTCTTTTCATCTTCTTCTGTTCTACATGCAAATGTAATGTGTGCGTGTGTCTGTGGGTGCAGATGTGGTTACTATGGCCTGTTCTTCTTGGTCAATGTTTTCCTCTCCGCTGTGGGAGGTTTTTCCGCCGCACGTGGCGGTCTCACGCCAGCCTCCTCCACTGGTCTTCCTGCAATTTCTTCGCCAATCCCGTCTGAGTAAGGAACACTGCTCGGCATCTCCCTCTCGAGTTGCTGCATGCTCATTAGATTGTCGTTCGCTAATCTCCCCTTACTCTTAACCTTCCATATTAATACACCCCCGATGGCTATAACTTTGAATGTGCCCATCACTATTGACCCACTTATCACGATCTGCTCATCGTCTTCCCAAGCCATGCCTTCGTTTCCCAACGCACTTAACTTGTCCCTCAATTGATCCATATCGATCTTTTCTATCGGCTTCATTAGTACTGGCATTTTATTTAAGGTAACATTAGAGAATCCCTTCACTATTGGCTCCCACAATTCTGTACAATTGACTAAGCCTCTGCCAATCATCTCTATGATTGAATCTTTCTCTTCATATCTTTCTTCTTCCTGGTAATAGGGGGGTAAGGAAATAGATATCCCAACCGCCGAACATCCCATGGGTAACTTTAACAGGGATAATGGTGGCCTTACTCTTAATGTCCTTGTGGACTCTCCCCCACATACCCTAGACAAGCTGATAGGTTTCTGTGTGGTTACTGCCCACACCCCGTCTGAAACACTGATAGCTTGTGGTAATGCCGTGTTTGCTAATACCTCCACTTGGCAGGTTCTCTTGATTCCTTCCCTCTTCCCTTCAAACAATTTTAGTATGCACATTTTGCGGTTACCAGTTTTATAGATAGGGCTTAACGAGGTACAAGTCCCTAGAGCATCACCTCTACACTTTCCACCTTCTTCAGCTGATAGCAACATAAATTTCGTTCTCCCCGAATTTAAAGCTATGTATTCTGTTTCCACCTTGTACCTTGCTATCATTCCCAAACCTTGATCTCTTTTGGGGTAGGGAATGGGTAAATTTATAACCTGGTATATCTCGAATATACTCTCTCTATCTAACAACAGAACAGATATCACAACCAATAGTCGCCTATTTTCTAACAAGGTCACACATCCTAGTGCATTATAATACTTCCACAATTCTTTGGTGGGGTCCACTGGCAGCCTTAAATGGTGGGGTAACTCGGCCTGTATTCCGAGTAGCGCTTCCGTTAGGTGACCCGGGTTTACTATGCTTGGGGAGAGGTGTCCCAATGACAGCATGTCTAATTGCACTCTGACATGTTCCAGCAAGGTCGTCAACGACTGACTAGTTTGTCGTACCTTATTCGTAATTGTCATCAGTTGGAAATATTTTTGCATGAATCCGCTCATTTCCTGTAATTCGATCATTACAGTTTCTGTATCATTAATTACCTCTTGTCTCAACCTTGCCAGGTTATCTATTAACCAATTGATTCTGGCTCTATTTTTGGCCACTTCTAACCTTGTCACATTTAATATTGTCACACTCTCCCTTGCCACCTGAGCAAGTGTCCTCTGGTTTACTTCCACTTCTCCCAGTTTCCTTCTTATGAATTTAACGTCATCTTCAGTCACTGTTCCAAACAGGACACTCAACGCTTTTCCCACAATCGGAACTACTGATCTCTTTTTCCGTCTGCAGTAACTATTCCCTTCAGGTAGTTTTGCATGTCCCTCCATTGAGCCTCTATCATAGTGGCCTCTGATTCTAGGGAGTGCAATAAACTAAGATACCCTTTTTCCTTGGGATAATCTTGTCCTACTTTCAACCGGGCTGCATCCAGCTGCTTTAGCTCGTTTCCTAACTTATTTAGTAGCGACTCGTATGGGTTCAAATCTATCACGAATGTGATCAACCATTTAGACCTGGTTATTATTACTTCACTCGTCTTTTTAAAAATGGTGTTTCGGCTGTGCTTCCCAGCTTCCGCCATCGTCACCATCAGCGTGGCTACCATCATCATCGTCATCATCAACCCTTTCATCTTGATCATTCCTGAAAGGTAACAAAATTCTCTTGTTATTCTTCACAACCATTCAGTCTTGCTCGATTCATCACTCAATTATTCCATAATTTCTTACTAAGTTCAGTTCTTCCCTCCTCTAACTAACCCCTAGCAGACAGAATGGTCCGGACAGAAGCGCGCGGCGCTCACTCCAAAGGTTGTACTTCATGACACCACTGATGGCCAGTTAGCAATGCCAATAATCTTCTACCGTCCCTCGTGAGGTGCAGCCCGCGGCTCCATCCCTCCATCCACATCCACCGCAGTCAGCCAGCAGGTTTTTGGATGAGCCAGTGTCGTTATCTTGTCGACACTTCTATTCTGCACAGCCTTCTTGTTCTGAGATTTGGGGTTCTTCACCCTTCTTGATCTCATCTTCCGAGGTGGTCCCTGCTCAGCCTCTAACCTTCCCTCTGTGTTTAATTCCCATCCAGGAGGTGTTTTGTCCTCTTCTTCATCTCCTGATTCTTCCTTCTGTTTAGAGCCCTCGCCTTGGACGTCTTTAATACCTCTCGACTCTATGTCTAGATCTCTCCTGTTCCTTAGCCTTTCCTTGAGCTGGGAAAGGGGTATTTGATCCTCTTCCTCCCACTCGCTGGGCCCTTCGTCCTGTTCAGGGTGCCTCTTTTTAGAGCCTTCGACTGCTTAATTGGATCTCCTCGTTTTTCTCTTCCTTTTCTTTGGACATGGGGGTGCAATGGCGACCTCACAGGGTCTTCTCTGCACCGATTCAGTCGACGACTGAACATCGCTGATCCCCGCCGAGTGTTCCAACTCCGTCACTCGGATCGCTTCGTCTATCTGGCCAAGTCGATCTATCTCCTCATCTTCTTCGGAATCTTCCTCCGTCTTCATTTCTTCTGGCTCAACCAGAGTTACCTTCCTTGTCCTTGTCTTCTTAGGCCTCGGCTCGCTCATTTCCAGGTTAGCTATTTCAGCCTTCTTCAGATCATTGGCATGAACCCTCCTTGCTCGTCCTGCCACTTGATCCCATATTACATACTGGACCCGTCTGCTCTACTATCCGGTAGTACGGTTCCCATCTTTGGTCCAGCTTTCCTTCTCTCTGGTGGATTTTATAGTAGACAGGGTCTCCAACCTTCAATTCTACTACCTTTCTTTCAGCATTCACTCCCTCATTTCTTTTCTTCTGGGCCCTCTTTATTCTTCTTCTGGCCTGTACAAATATTTTATGTTGTTGTTCCAGCAATAGCTGATGATGATCTTCTCCCATATACTTTCTTCGGGGCTTCAATAGGTTATCCACAGGCAGGACCACGTCTCTGCCAAACAACATAAAGTAAGGAGAAAATTTGGAGGTTTCGTTTATCGTAAACCTCACGGCCACCAGAGCCTGCGTCAAATACAAGTCCCAATTTCCAGTATTCTCTCTGACCAGCTTGGCCAATACATCTCCCAAGGTTCTATGAAACCTTTCCACTTTAGCATTTCCTTGGGGGTGATATGGAGATGTTTTTACGTGCTCTATATTCAAACCTGTCAGAACTTCTCTCATCATGCTGTTTACATTCTCCGTGCCATTATCTGTTACACAAGGGCGCCATACCTAGGGAAGATTTCACTTATTATCAACCCGGCCACAGTTCTAGCCTTCTTGTCTGGTACTGCAAATGCCTCAGGCCAATTTGTTAGCCAATCGACAAAACTCACTATATAGTTGTTTCCTTGTGCAGTTTCCCCATATGGTCCTGATACATCCATACTCACTTTCTCGAAGGGGAAGTTCGGCACGTCCATCTCCTCCAATGGTGCCATTTCCTGCCTTCTGCTCTGCGACTGGCACACTACGCAGCTCCGAACATAGTTAGTGACCTCTCCGTACAGTTTGGGCCAATAGTACTTTCTTCCTATAAGATCACATGTCCTATCAATTCCCATGTGACCCAACCTCTTGTGGCACTGTTCCAATATCTCTGGTCTTAAACTTTTGGGCACATACAACTTGGGCTTGACTTCTTCATCCCTGCCTGAGAGATAATACAGCCTTTCCTCTATTATGGCATACTTGGTGGTCTCTCCTGCCTTCACCTTTTTCTCTCAGGGCAGCTATTTCACTGTCTGCCTGCTCCTTCTCAATTCCTTCTGTCCAGTAGGGATCGGTTATTATCTGTCGTCCCCTTCTTCGTCCGATTCTAACATAGGGCGGTCTTTTTAGCTTATTAGAGTTAATTACTCCTATTCTATAGGCTTTATCATCTACTCCCTGCTCTACTTTTTTACAGATCTTTCTTCCAGTTGTTTCGGTATTCTTGAGAGTAAATCTCTGCGCGTGTTTTCCTTCCCTGCCAAATACTCTATCTTACAGTGGTAGCCACTTAACTTAAGTGCCCACTGTTGAATTTTCTTATTATTTGTCCATTCTGCCTGCAATAGGTACTGCAGAGGCTTGTGGTCTGTTTTTATAGTAAAGACCGCACCATTCAAATAGTAGTCCAGTTTTTGGAGAGCATACATGATGGCATATGCTTCTCTTTCTATTACTGGCCATCTCTGTTGTACCTCTGAGAGCTTATGGGAGAGGAAGTATATCGGTACTTCCTCTGGTATGCCTGGCACTGGTCCTTCTTTATCGGGACACGGCTGGGTAAGAACTGCTCCTACACACTGCTCACTGGCATCCGTATATAGTACCATGGGCTTGCTGAGGTCTGGGTACGTCAGCAGTGGGACGGCTGTTAACTGTTCCTTTAGCGTATCAAATGCCCGTTGACAGTCCTCTGTCCACTTGAACCTAGCGTATTTCTTCGTCAGGGCTACTAGTGGTATGGCAATTCTCGAAAATGCTGGGACGAAGCGTCGGTAGTAACCTATAGCTCCTATAAAACCTCTTACCTGTCTCACTGTCTTAGGTTCTGGCATTTCCCTTATGACTTTCACCTTATCCATGTCGGGTTTAATACCGTCTCCGTTTATGACAAAGCCTAAATATCTAGTCTCCTCCTTCAGAAACTGACACTTTGACAATTTTAATTTTAAGCCATGTCTTCTTAACCTTCCCAACACTTGTTTTAGATGGAAAAAGTGTTGTTCTACTGTCTCCGAAAAGATTAAGATATCGTCCAAATATGCCATGGCAAAGCTCTCGTATCCTCCTAACACTATTGACATCAGCTGTTGGAAGATTCCCGGGGCATTAGCTAAACCGAATGGCATCACCCTGAACTGAAACAATCCCAGGTGACACGCAAATGCGGCCTTCTCCTTGTCAGCCTCATCAAGGGCTACCTGCCAATACCGGACCTCAAGTCCAACGTGAGAAAGTACTTTTGCCTTCCCTAATAATGCCAATATGTCATCTATTAGTGGCAATGGCACCGCCAATGGCTTCGATATAGAATTTAGTTTCCTAAAATCTACACAGAAACGGTGCCCGCCATCTTTCTTACCCACTATTACTATTGGGAAGCTCCAAGGGGAGATCAATCTTTCGATCATCCCAGCTTCCAACATCTCTTCTACTGCATCTTCTACAAGGGGTCTTTTATGAATAGGTGTCCGGTAGGGTTTCAATTTCACAGGGGGGGGGGTGATCTCCGGTGTCGATTTTCATTTTGACTGTGTGGGTCTGGCCCAATTCCTTGTCTGACTGGGCTACCACATCTCGATTGTCCCTCAACAGACCCCCCACTCTGGTTCTAAATTGATCCGGTGCTAATATATCTTTGTCCACGATTCCTTCTGTTTGCTCTACAGGTTTCCTTCGTTCCTCCTCGAATCTCACCCGATTTAGAGTCCGTAGGGGAAGCGCTTTCCCTATCTCTTCCCCTCTCCTAACCTATATAGTCTTTTGGGCCTGGTTCACCATCATAATGGGCACTAATTCGGCTGCCTCCACCACTGTTTCACACAGAGTTACCTCGTTCTCTTCTAGGCCCTTCCCTTCTACAGGGACCAACTGCAGGGGTCCTTTTCCTATTTTCTTCCCTAACATTAACCTACCCTTTCCCGACACTGGCGTCCTAGGGGGTAGCTTTACATCTTCCTCCACCACTATTGTTATCTCTTCCTCTGGTGGGCATCCCAATGGCGTTCTCTCGCCATTCACTATCAACACAGTGGGGTTGAACTCTATCTGGGCCCTCTGGCTCCGGAGCTAATCTTCTCCCAAGATTGCCTCTGTACACAGGTCGGGGGTTACGTAAAAATTTTGGGTGCTTCTTAATTTCCCAATCTTCACCGGGAGCCTCACCATCCCTTTTATCTTCAGGGGGGCTCCATCTGCTTGCGTGACCTCTATGTCCGCTTCCCGTAACCTACTCTTCCGTTTCACCCGCCTGTATGCTTCCTCTCTCATCAATGACACAGATGCTCCTGTGTCTACCAGAGCTTTCATCGCCCTACCCCCTATCTCTGCTCTACAGGATAGCTCTTTCTCTTGCGTCAGTGAAGAGAACACTTGAGCTTTCCTCTTCCTGGGTTCCCACCCTTGGGTCAACCCAGCCATAGGCGCCGGTAGCAATAAATCACCTTCATTATTCTCATGAGGTGGAGTTCTGCGCCCCCCGCGCCTGGGCGGCCCCGGACAGACCTCTGCCAGTCTCTCACGGCTGTTTCTAAGGATACAGCTTCTCTTCAGGTGTCCTGGCCTCCTACAAAACCAGCACCTTCTTGCCGAACAGTTCGCTGCAAAGTGGCCCGCCTGACCACATGTCCAACATTTTGATCTTTTTTTTCTTCAACTGGGCTAACCTCCCGTTTACTCCCGGGGGGACCTGTCCTCTAACCAAGCGGTTCGCCCGACCACTGGTCCAAGCTTTTATTTCTCTTCTTTTTTACTGGGCCACCCTCCCTCTCAATTCCGGGGTGGCCCACTGGCTTTTCTTGGGCTCGGCCTTCTTTGTTAATATCGGTGGGGCACCTTTCCTCAGCCCGTACCACTTGGCCAGGTGTCCTTTCTTACCACACCTGGTGCACCTGTCCTGTTCGAAGTCTGGGGGCAAACCCCACTTCGTCGGACATTCCACCGCCCTGTGGTCCTCATGCCCACAGGTCCAGCAGACCAGCCCGTATCTGCCCGGCGTGGGCTTATAAAACCCATGCCTGGTTGACCATGCCTTTCTATTGGGGTCTTCTTCCCACACCTCAGGCTGATCTACTTCTAATTTAACCTTCCGATTCCACGCGGGGGGTCTTCCGCCTACCCCCCTTCTCCTGACTCAGTATCTGTTTCCTTCCACACCTTTTCACCTTTTCCCATACGCCCTGGCTCTCCTTGGCCAGCTCTATTGCTGCCGACAGTCTCATCGGTCCCTCTTTTAGCACGTCGTGACGAACACGCTCGTCACTTAGCGCCTCCACATACAGGTCTGCTAGTTGAGCCTGCATGACCACATTGTCTCTGACCACTTCCGGGAAGGCCAATGATGACAGCTTCCCCGCTCAGGCTCCCAATTCTCCCGGGGTTTCGTCCCGCAGCTGTGTCAGCTTTAGGAGGGCCCTCATGGCCTCTATAGCCGTGCCCTCGTCGGGCGATTCCTTGGTCAATAGTCCCTTTAATCTTTCCCAAGACAAGTGGGGTTGACTCTCCAAGAGCTCCTTCATAAATTCAGACACTTTCCCTTTTGTGGCATCGTATGCCAGATACAGGGTTTCGTGGTCTGTAAGTTCAGAAATAACTCGGCTCTTCTCCAGGATTGCCAGCCAGTTTTTTGAAATCTTTCCCACTGCCGTCAAATGCTGGGACCCTCGGTCCAACCTAACAGCCTTCTTAGGTCAGCTGACAACCCTTGTCTAGCCCCCCTCTTCATCCCCCCACTGCTCTATCTGAATCATAGTCCGACATATTTAAAGAGAAAGACAATCTACGCAGCAACAATCGAGGTTGGGAAATCAAATAAAGTGTCCTACCTTACAGACGATTCTGTTCTCGTTCCTCTCGGTCCTGGGTCGTTTTGAGTCCTATTCGAAATTTCTCAGCAACAGCGGTCGATCCAGGATCCTGTCCTGCTGTCACGGTACTAATTGTGGCAGTGGCTGTCTCAGGGCTGCATCCTATGGTCACGGCACCAATTGTGACGTCGTCCCCCGGTCACAGCGCCAACTGTGTCGTTCTATCCTGATCCACCACGGCGCCAGTTGTGACGTCTTCGCCGCGGTGCCAGCTGTTCGCTCCTCGCTGCTCCTTCCAGGTGTCGCTGCTCCAAGCGTGACATCTCTTGATAACACAATTCCATTTTTCGCGGATAAGCGGAAATCGGTCAACGCTTGTTCGCAGGTGGCCTAGATATTTTCTCGTACCAACACCTCCTCGCCCACTCAATCTCATTGAAATGAAACTTTTTTTGACATTTGATACCTATCAAAAATAACCCTTTTCTTTCTTATTCCCATCTCTTAAGCCGTGTGTGTGTGTTCGCCTATGACCCGTCTCGTATTACTTTTTTCTTCTTTTTTTCCTTTCCTTCGTTTTCTCTTTCTTTCTTGCAAATCGCCTGAATGCATGGCGGTTCAATCCTCTTGTAAAAAAAAAGTAAGAATTATTCTTAAAACCTAAAATACATTTCGGCCTTAAATAATCCTCAAATGGTTGATAAACCGTAAAAAAAGCAAATCATATATCTATAAATATATCTTTCAAATTGCCTGGATGCATGGTGCCACACAATACCTAAAGTTGAAAATGAATTTTTAAAAATGAAAAATCTTTCTTGAAGCTTTTATTTTAGTTTTAATTTCAAGCTAATAATTTAAAAAAAATTGTATTTCAAAACTAATTTAAATTGACTGAAAGGAATTTTTGTTTTAAAATTTCTAAAATTGCTAATTTTAGCCACTTTCAACACAGTATAATTTTTTTTATTAAAAAATCTTTCAAAAAATATTTACTAACTCAGTATGGACTGAAAATAAATCCTGAAAAGTATATTTTGGGTAATAAACAACTAAATTTCTTGGGCCAAACAAAATCTCTGAGGAAGGTATCTCACCCATCCAAATTACAGTGGATGCTATTGCAAAATTCCCAATACCAAAGTTAGTTCAATGGCTGAGAAGATTTGGACTTATTAACTATTACAGGAATTCTATTCAACACTGTTCTACTATTTTAGCTTCACTTATCACCTTATTAAAAGGGAAGAATAATAAAAACATTAATTTAAATTTGGAACAAATCTAAGCAAAAGAGATCAGCTTGTCAATGCCATTGATAACTTATATAGCACTGGTTCAATAGCCATTACTAAAACTGTTGTGAAGTCCAAGTTTAGCACTAGTAAGTCGCTAAGCTTGTACGTCTACTTCGTTATTCTCAGTGACCACTTATATGAGTGTTCACTTATGCTTATGCAAATTATAAATACTAATTTGCTAGTATCACTACATCTCCCTTAACCTTAAGGGTTTTATTCCTCTCGTAGATCTTGTACTCCTCTGAGGCGAATAAAGAAAACAGTAACCAGCGAGTAAATTCAAGCTCTCCCAGCTGGTATTTCAACCTTGAGTCGTTCCTTCTTGAGTTCTGTCTCTAAATCACACTAACTGCCCGTTCTTGCCGTTAACCATGAACGTCCCTCGAAGAACTGCCCGACTCGGAAAAAAGTAGTTGCTTTTATAGTTGTTCATATACCCATAATCCCTTGCGTCTTCATGCGATCCCATAACTCATTGCGTCCATGTCCCATAATGCATTGCATCGTTATTGCATAAAAATGCAATGCCAGTCCCCCCCTCATTCTTTTACGTTATCTGGCCGAGGATGGATTACCTCAGAGCGGTAAGTGCTTTTTTTTCTCTCCCTCATTTCAACTGCAGTAGCTTTACATGCTAAGCAAATATGGGCTCTTTTTTGGCGGGGACAAGGCAAGTCGCGACCAGTTGTGCTCGTCCCAGGTTCTGTCTCATGTCCGCCACATCCTCCTTCTGCTATTTTCATCACTTTGCTCTACTTCTATCTCTCCTGTATTTCTTTCCCTGGCAGACCTTGATCTGTCCCACGCTAGGCTGTAGTCATATGTGTTTTCTTGCATAATCTCGTCTTCGTCCAAACTTTCAGACTCCTTCTGGCCCTCTTCATCCTGCATTGTTTCGTCTACTGACGTTTCCTTCTGTAATGGTTGTTCTACCAACTCGTTATCAGATGGAATTGAAGACATCTCTTCATCATTTTGTTCTTCCTCTTCACCCTGGGTCTTTATTTGGTCTGCATGGGCTAATACACTATCGCCATTTTCTCTATTTATTATGGCTGTATTGTGGCCTTTTTGCATTATAAATTCTGCCCTTTCTGGATCTGCATCTTTGTTCTTCTTGTACCACATTTTTTCATTTGTAGAATATGACACCGTTAACAGAGCTCTAATCTGTCTTCCCATTAAAGCTGATGTGCTTTCTAGTCTTCCCGCATGTGGTATCGTATGATAACTTAAAAGCAGCCTTGGTAGAAAAGCTTCTACTTTTTCTTTTTGCTGGGAACATGCTTTTAGTCCCTTTTTTATAGTCTACACCATTCTTTCTGCTAGTCCATTTGATTGAGGGTGATATGGAGGTGTCTTATATGGTTTACACCCTATTTTTTCTAACCATACATAAAGTTCTTCATCACAAAATTCTGGTGCATTATCAGATACCAAGGTTTTTGGTACGCCATTTCTGGAAAATATGACTCTTAGAATCTGCTTTATAGTAGAACTTTTCTTGTTTGTAACCCGGATTATTTCAGGCCAACCTGAAAAAAAGTCTACTAGTATTAATAAGAGTCCCACTCCATTAATGTATGCATGATCCATATGCACATGACTCCATGGCTCCACTTCTTAGCACCGGATCATGTCTCGTTTCCGCAGCCATTCTATCTAAAGACAAAACTTCCGTCTTTATCAAAAGTAGGAATGAATCTTCAAATTCTTCCTCTGTTTTATCTTTTGACTCCTTGTAGAACCACAGGTGGAATTGAATTTCCTTTGACATACTCTATATCAAAGTCAAATGCCATCAATCTTATCGCCCATCATAGAATCCTTATGCAAATTATGCATACTAATTTGCTAGTATCACAACAAAAACATCTGTCATTAATGTCAGTTTGCTTTCAGTATCATCCCTTAAATAATTGAGCCAGGTGTAGTTTACTAGGGCCTTTTGTGTTTGGTCTACTTCTTGGATTTAAACAGATATTTCAGTCAAGGCTGTTAGAGCAGTGCTACAAGTTATCATTAGCATTATTCTCTGCTAAAATAATGATCACCCAAATGAACTACAGTACCTTTTCCAAAGAACTTTTGGCTATCTATTTAGTGATAAAGAATTGTCAGCACATTCTGAACAGTAGAAACTTCTAATTTATTTTATATTCTGATCACAAACCTCTGATAAAAGCACTACACACCAACAGATTAATATTCACCAAGAGAATTGTAACAATTAGATTATATTTTGCAGTTCACTTCAGACAATAAATATCTCTCTGGACCCAACAACCCTGTATTTGATATTCTATAAAGAATGACGATTCATTAAACAAACTGCAGATTTCAACTACGAACAAAAGAATTACAGCACAACGAATACAGCAGTACAAGGGACGTTACTTTGCTTAAAAGTTACCTGCTCCTTTTAGTGATAAAAATATACTTCGTGATATGTCTTTTAAGAATCCTAGATCCTACATGCATCCTATGTAAGGCTTTTTTTTTTCAATATTTTTACATTGGCCAAGTACAACAACAGATCTGGGCATAAAATTGCTTCGCATGTCAACAAAATAAGGTTACCAGGCGGCATACTAAAACACCTATTGATACATTTAGTAACTCAGATGCAAGGTTTACTAATTTAATTTGCATATCAATCAGGTAAGCTTACTCACACCATCTCACGTTTACCAGTATATTTAAATAGTAGTTAATCGATACTATCAATGGCTAACTGCATGTCTAATTGAAAATATGTGCACTAAAATTGTAATAAAGACATTTTGCTTGATCAGTGTATTGCACAATTTGGTATTCCTTCTCACAGACTGAATCTCAGTTCCAATCACAACTTTTCAAAGAATTCATAAAATGGCATAGGATTCAACACAATAATTTCATTGATAATTAAAAACTAGTCACCAAAAACAAGTGGACAGACAAATTGTCACTTATAATTTTGTTTAAGAAATTCAGTCATGGATGATCTGCAATGTACTCCAGCTGAAATAGTTTGTAGAACAACTTTGATACTTCCTGGTTAATATTTTGATAGTAACACAAAACCCACAACAACATATGTTTAGAAGTTAAAAGAAAAAATGTCACAGATGCAATTTTCACCAACCAAATATATATTTCAAAAGATCTGGGCAATTGTGAGTATACCTTTGTAATGATGCAGTAAAAAAACATAGTTCTGTTATGAAGGACCTTACCCTGTACACAAGAGAGCTAATAAATATCTTACGATTCTGTGCAATGGCGAGAAGGATAATAAATCCTGCAGATGTTGATGCACAATTCTCAAAAACATAATACACCAAGCATGCAAGTAATGTTGCCAGTCAAGCCCTTACAAGCACATGAACACATACTGTTTCCTAAAATTATTATTTTTGTGGAAATACATTTTTGTTACTTTTGGAAAAAAAGAAGACATTTGAGTTAGAAGTAGTGACTGCAACAATGTTCAAAAAAGAAAATACTTCAGAGATTGTGACTGCAATCAATTAACTGAATCAATACAAGTTTTGATCAATTTTTTGTAGCACTTATCGGAGTTACCTCCTCCCTCGATCCTTAAACAGGCAGAGGAACATGTCATCTCCACCTTGACCTCTCGTTTGTGCCCCCTATACACTGTTAATCTGCGGGAGAGACTAGCAAGTCCCCTTTTTAGTTAAGTTATATTACAAACCTTGTTGTAATATACTTCTAGACATTTTTAGGCCATAGTTCCCTTTAGCTAACCTCGATGTATTTTATTATAGAGACTTTACTGTTAGCTTATCCAATTCACTTGCTGGTCTCCCTTACCACAAGACAGTGGCTTCTCACTAAATTCGGGGTCGGCAACTGAAACAGTCGGATACGCAGGCCCCTGGCCTTCGTTGGCCAGGGGCGTCGATCAACGGGCTGCGTATTAAGTTACGCTCCCATTTTTGTCTGCCAACTTGATGATAGTTGGAAACTTTCCTTTCTCTCTCTCTCCTTCGCCTACTACGCCTCTCTCCTTGGCCCAGTTCGGTTATCGGCATTCCGTCCCTACTAGCTGCCTGCACGTCATCCTTAACCTTCACCGTACACTATGTTAGTAATTAATACGGGAGGTTACTAATATCGGACTCAACTGACAACACGCAACGCCTGCACTGGACCTGTGACATGCCCGAACAACGCTTGTTCTTCTTTCCTTCCCAACACGTCAAGTTGGCATCCCAACCAAAACCAACAACTGCAACAATAAACTGTGATGATCCTGGCAACAACCAACATCAACTGCAACAACCAACAGCGATCATCCCGGAAACAACCAACACCAACCTCGACCATCAATGCCTGCACTAGAACTTCTGCACCTCCACCGTTCCGACCACTTTTATTTCTTTTTCTTTTCTAGAATAAATTAGCATATATCATATATATCCTCGTTCTGTCGTCTATATTGTTTCACCGTCAGATTTAACGTCTTCAAAAATGTTAGCGGGCCTCTTGTGACCTCATTCACCCTTGTGTGATACTGGGGCACTCAGGGTACCACTACACACTTCTTTTAGTTTAATAAATTTTAAAATCAGAATTGAAAACGACCTCTTTGGACAGAGATTAAACGTTTTACAACCTCAAAAAGGTAAGAAAATATTCAAAAAAATAAAAGCAATGAATTAAACTTAAAACTAAATGTAATGTTTAACTAGGTTTTAAATTTCTTTAATAAAGTTTAATAAAAGTGTGTAGAATAAAAAATGATATTCTTAAACTATTGGCTTTATAAGGTTAAAGCTAATTTATTTTTAAGCAAATACAATAACAATTTCTAGATTGAAGTACTTTTGATTAGGCACCTCCTCCTAAAAAAAAAAAAAAAAAATGCCCAAAATATAAAACAAAATTTTGTCAAAATCTATTAATAGGGAAGATCAAAGGAGTCTTTATGTAAAAATTATTTTTTTTTTATCCATTTTAGAATTTTGACTAAAAATCTTGTTTTTCTGTTGTCAACATAGGGCAATAAAATACAAAAAAATTGAGTGTCTTTGTAGTGAAAAAACATTGATTTGGAAATTCTTGCAAATATCAGATAATTCTTAGATTCTAATGAAACTTTCAAGATTTATTCACAAATGAACATGTTGCTAAGTAAGATGTGTCAGAAGGTGGAATTGCGAGAAGGCCTAAAATGTGTATGTACATTATGCATTTATCCACAAATAAATTAAACGAACATATGAAGACAATACAACTTGAAGAAATCAAAGAAAAAACAGCCTAATAGATTTCAACAATAACATTAATTTATATATATATATATATTTCACATACACAAAGTGATGATAGGTTGCTTGTTAAATATGGCAAGTGAGATAAGATTGCAAAGAGTGTCCATGCAGAAATTTGGTGAATAAATGTTGATTTAAGTTTGTGAAATTAAAACAGTTTGATTTCTGCAAGGTAAAATGTCAATTGTGTGAGTTCAAATAATAGTGTGTATGTGTGTGTCAATTGTAAGTGTTGATTCAAGTTATGAAGAGTTGTGTGCCTTTGACTGATGTGCTAAAATTGATTAAATGTACACTTACGATTTCGTAGTGATAATGTCACTTTTTTTTAGTAAATTGTAAGTTTCTTCATGCGGCAATAGTAGTGCGAGTTGTGTTGAGTTGATGAGAGGCTGGTAGTGTTATTGAGTCAGTGTGTTGGCACATGTGGAGTCTGCTGGCATCTCTTAAAACTCAGTGTCTGACTGACCTGAATTAAGTCAAGTGATTCTTTTTTTATAGATTTTTGGGTTTTCAAAAAAGGCTCCAGACAGCTGCGCAGGAAAAAAAGATTTGTCTCAACTTGCTACATTTTTGTGTCCTTTTAACCAATGGAAAGTTGAGTTTTGAAAAGTGAAGTGATGAGTGGTTAAAGGTTAATTTGGGGAAGAGTGCATCTTCCCGTAGGGGATGACAGGCAAGTATAGAGGATTCCATAAATAAAATTATTTTTTTTACTGAATCGTAAAGTAAAAAAGTGCAATAAAAATAAGCTATTATTTAACTAGAAATAGCTTTTATGAATAAAAACTTAAATCTTCTAAACTTCTGTATTAATTTGTAGTGGCCAAGTGATAATGTTATTAAAAAGAAGACTGTACTATTTACTAATGATAAATGAAAAAATTCATTACAATTCAATGATCATACCTCTTACTATTTTAAAAAGAATTTTGAATTCTTCTGTGCGTATATAAACAAGAAAAAAAAAGTTTATTTTTTTTTATTATTATTTCTGAATATGGGCGTCCATACATCAGAAAATCTATGCTAAATTTTTCCACAAGAAGCGTCTTCGTGAGGCTATAATAAAAATGTCAAAGAAATTCCTAAAATTCATTAAAAAATATTAAATAAAATGCTTAAAATATTTTTTTAAATTTCAGATTACAGTGTAATCTGAAATTTTTAAAATATTTTAACTGCCCTGTGTAATGATTTTTACACAAGGCAGGTAAAAAAGAAAAAAAAAAAAATCATGCTCTATTCATTGTAATTTTTCTATTGCTCTACTTTGTTAAATTTCCCCAGCATCAGGCTGTCAATAAATCATTCAACACATCAACAAAAAACATCCACTCCGTCTTAGAAATAAACCTTTTTTCATTTCTGCAATAAAAAACTATTATTAAAAAAAAAAAAAATCAGTTAGATAAAAAATTCGGTTTGAAGTACAAAGTATTTTTTTTGCTTATTGTCGATAGCTCCAAAAAACGGTAGTTTTCATCATAATTTAATAATTGTTAATTCGAGTTCATGTACATTTACACGGAATTATGACAATTTGGGAACATTTTAAGAGATATTTAGCGCGGGTGAAAAAGATTTTACCTTAAAAAGTTAATCCATCGTAGAAAGAATGACTATAATCAGGGTTGCCAGTCTTTTTTTCTTTTATATTTTCTTCCCATTATTATGAAACAAAATCGCAAAAAAACAAAAACAAAAAAAAACTCATAATTAAAATAAACAAATCTGATTCCGGTTCGTCGTATTTTTTTTACATCGACCCTGATGCTGGTGAAGCAGATAAGTAAGTGTAACAAATAATAAAACGTCTAAAAGGTAATTAAAAAAGTATAATGTAAAAAAATAAACCTACAATGAGAAACAGAATAAATAGTTTAAAGATGTATAAAATCAGAAATAGAACAACAAAAAACAAAAGTATTTTAAAAACGATGTTGAATGGAAATTACATCGCAGTTGAACTTCTGCTTAGTTTTTGCGATCGAGTGTTTACGTTTTTTTTTTTTTTACATTTGCTTGAGAAATCTGACTTGGTTTCAATATTCTTTGGCTTTAAATAAAATAAGAAAAAAATAGACGAACAATTCTTACCGTGTAAAAACAACAAACTCAGACTAATTACTGCTCACTCCTCAATTTCAAGAATGTGGTTGAAATTTCCACGTGATTATTATTTTATTTTTAAAACAATTGACACCGACGAGGGGGCGGCGGTGTCGAAGGTAAATTTGAATCGATTGTTGAAACAATTCCCTCATAGATTTTCATTTTAGTTACGGTTGTTTTCATTATGTAATCTATCTGACAATTGAACTATGAATGTTTTTGCATGATAGTTGGTTGTTTTTTGTTTTTATTTTTAGTAGTAGCACAGCTCAGAATGCCGATCAGATCAGTTTATTATTTTTAATTTTTAAACTTTTTTTTGTTGGAACAAAGTATTATTCTGAACTGCTAAATAAACTGGAACCCATAAAAAGCAATTGTTGGATAATTTCCTCACTGATAATTTTAAAGAAGAAACTTTAAGAAGTGATAGAAATTATAGTTCGATTGTCGAATAATACTGAGACTACTAGTCACTACGCTATGGACTGGAGAGAAAGAAAAAAAAAAAAAAAAAAGCGATATAAGTACCTGAAGGAGAATGAAGAATTTTTATTTTTTCGGCTGATTTTTTTTTAATTTCCATTAAAAGTGATTTTTGAGTCGCTTACGGAAAAAAAAAAAAAAAAAAAAATATAAGGAATTTTAGTTTTGTCACCAAGTGAAATTTGTTTCGTTAATTATTAACGAAACAAATTTCACTTGGTTATTAACGGTTAATAATTATTATTATTAACCAATTTATTTTAAAATTCTTCTTTCAACAACTGAATTGAAAAACTTCAATGTAACCCAGATAAGAGAGTTGTCGGGACCGGAGAAGAAGTCTCTTATATCTGGGTTTCTCTTATATCCGGGTTTGGTCTATTTTATATACATTAACACAGGCTCTAATTTGGGACCAGAGAAAATGTCTCTTATATCCGGGTCACACTGTACTTGCTTCTTGATAGTCAAATGCTAATAATAATACTGAATAATTTGCAAAGCAAAGCATAATCGGCGAGGTAGCCTCGCAAGTATTGCAAAATTACTCGCACTGCCTTCGGTTTTTAACATTTTTAGCCACACAATTTCCAAACTGAGTGAGAAAGTTTGAAATATTTTTGTTTGTTGTGGCCACGAGTTCAATGAATAGTGGCAACCAGCATGTTTTTAATAAATGCAAAATAACAAACAAATAAACATTTTTTTGTTTAAAATAACAATGTATTTCCACGAGAATAATAATTTCTGGAAACATTTAAGTGCGTGCGTGTGAGTGCTTGACAGTTATGGGAACATTACTTCCATGATGGGCAGCAAATGTTCAGGGAACAGGAAAAAAAAGTGGGGAAAGATTTTTGAAAACGTGTTTCCTTTTATACACGTACCATATGAAATATATATCTGAGCAAGGTAATCCACGACCACCACATGTTCCTGTTTATTATTTTATTTTATTTTTTTTTTATTGTGGTTCTAGCTCCTGCGCATTGAAATTAGAGATTTCTTGTTTTTTGTTTGTTTTATTTTTTTTTATTACAATGACGTTCACCCTGTACATGGCTTGAGGACAACTCGTGGTAGAGCGTTACACATTAAGAGGCAGAGTTTATATGGGTACATGTGTAAGATAAAGGTTAACCTTAGCATTGAACAGGTTAAGATTGTAGTGATCAGGGAAGGATCCTCTTGGGAGTCAGTTCCACAAAGCAGCAGTTTGTGGGAAGAAGCCACTCATGCTAATGGAATACAAATGAGGGTGGTTTGCTACAATGTGCATGGCATGGTGGGTCTTAACTGTGAAGGTTAGAACTGGTGGAACTAATCAATGTAGTTTGTCTGAACACTTTCCATGGAAATAGCGATAGAGGCTTGCAACATTTTGTTTGTGAGAAAGGGGATATACGGTCCCACAAACACAGACACTTTTGTACGCTATTGAAACTGGAAGGTGAAGGTCGAGAAGCTCCTCCCTATATATGGCAGTAGTACCCCATTTTCGGCCTGATCTGGCTCTTGTAAAAATAAAGTATAGCAGGGACAATCAGGTACTTACTGGAGCGGTAGAAGGAACCAACTATTTTTCCAGCATGTATGAGTTTCACAAGATCTGGGCTGAATTTCCAAGAGGTGCTCAAGGCATGGGGCTTCCCTAAGACAACATCTGTTCATTGCAATTGGTGGAAGTTCTGCCCCTGATTGGTGATGATGGAATGTCACTAGTTTGATTTTTGAGACATTGAATGTGACCAGCAAGTTTTTCCCCCACTGAGCTGTTAGATCTAGGTCAGAGGAGAGATCAGCTGTCAAGCTCCAGTTATCTAGGGTTTTGGAAGTGCATCCATATACTGTTGTATCATCAGCAGAGATATTCACAAATGATTGGAGTATACTCTTTGGCAGATCATTTATGTAAAGTAGGAAGAGTCATCCTTTATCAATCTAGGTCAGAGGAGAGATCAGTTGTCAAGCTCTAGTCGTCTAGAGTTTTGGAGGTGCACCCATATATTGTCATATCATCAGCATAGATATTCACAAGTGATCAGTGTATACTCTTAGACAGATCATTTATGTAAAGTAGAAAGAGGATTGGACCAAGAAGTGAACCTTGGAGGATGCCTGTGTTGATTGCTTGGGCCTTAGAGGACTGGTCATTAACCTTCAGAGACCAACCTGTTAGGAAGGACATGATAATTGAGAAGACTCTTACAGTGATCCCATAGCTAGAGAGCTTGTGCAGTTACCCTTTATGCCATACCTTGTCAAAGGCCTCTGAAATATCTAATGCAATAGTCCTTGAGTTATCTAGTGCCTCATTAGTTCAACCTTTTCTCACCCCACTTCAAGTTTCAACATTCAATTTTCAACTTTTGATTGCCAATTGATTTGATTTAAAAGCAGCCTGGAACAAATGCATTAGAATATTGAATCTATGGTAAAATCCAGCAGAATAATTAATGTTACTTGAAAGTTATTTGAGTTCATAAGTAAATGCGGCAAATTATTTTGGGAGTACAAAAAGGCATGAGTGGGTAGGAATGAGAATCCATTGAGAATTGTGCAAATGGCTGTGATCTGATTGTGTAAGTTAATCAGATAAGCTGAAACCTTCTCAAGGAAATGAAATGTTAAATTCTATGATATTTTGATATTGAAATGAACCACACAATTCAGGACAAGAAATCAAATTCATAAACAAAAAAAGAAAAAACTGTTAGATGAGATATATTAGTATTCCAAAAGGCCAAAGATTAAAAGAGCCAAAAGCTGGAAAAAATATTTAGAATTGAAAATTGTGGGCTCTAAAATTGACAGTCATGCCCCTCATTACTGGAGTACTTAGAACAGCAAATAATTAAACTTGTAAAATGATTATAAGAATTAGAAATTTGAAGAAGTGTAATATGTTTCAAGTATGATTTCAGGCTCAGAATTAAGATGATAACTTTAATGTACATCATATTCTGATGGACCTGGATACATAATCAGTAATGTTTCCTGGTATAATGGAGTGTTTAATGTCTTTCAATAATCAATCACTTTCATTCAGAGAATCAAACCTCAGCTTATTCCTACATAGTTGTACCCTACTGATTGTTTTCAAATCCTTTATCTCTCGACAACCACCCTTGAAGTAATTTCTGCTGCCACAGTAGCCAACTTGGTAAATGTTTTCCTACTGACTGCTGTGATGTCAAGGATGTTGTAGGTCATTCAGAAAAACTGGCCGACAAACCCACTGCACATCCCTCATCAATGGGCTTCTTGCCTTACTCACTACCTGTATCTTTGATATTCTTGTACTTACTCAGCTTATTTTGTCTTATGACCACTTTTTGGCCTGCCCAGTGTAGACCATCCTGTCCTTAAAGAATGATCTACTTGGAAACTTCTGAGATTATCACTACATCTGGCTTTAGTGTTGCTGTGTCAATAGTTTCTGGGAACCTCAGCCTCTAATAATAATAATGAAGATGACTGAATAATAATAATAACACTATCAGAAATGATGATGACTGAATATACTTTCTATTTTTATGATGATGATCACTTAATAATAGTACTATCAGATTGATGATGATGACTGAATAATAATAACAGTATCAAAAATGTTGACTGAATATACTTTCTACTTTTATGATGATGAATAAATAATAGCACTATCAGAAATGATGATGATGATTGAATACATTTTCCACTTAACAATAGCAAAATATAAGTAATATAAATATCTAGGTCGCCTCATGAACTTTGAGAAATTTTATCATTTCTAGGGCATTTCTATATCAGTTTTGCTATCAATGTTGGATTAATTTGCAATATCAAAGTGGAAGATTTTAAATTTGGGTTTTGCACAACCAAATCTATCTTTCTTCCAATAAATATTTATGAAATGCAACACTACCTGGTACAATGTCACTGATGTTTATCTTCCAATATTTCAAATCATAATTGATCAGTTTGTTATTAATTTAATCATGTCTAGTAGTAAAATATTTGAAAATGTGATAGATATTTATGCATGCATTAAAAAATATATACATACAAAAAATGAAATGTACTTGTTTTTTGTTTTTATTTTTTTGTTTTCTACGTCTTATCAACCTTTTGTAGGTTATTTAAAGTCAGAAAATATTTTTAGATTGTAAGGTTGATTCTCAATTTTCCCCAAGGGTATTTGAGTGTAAGTGAATATAACAAACCCAGTAGGAATTAGAACTTGGTTTCTTCAAATATAATCCTGTTATTATCGAAGGCCAAGTTATAGCTGAAAAAAGAAAAAAAAAAAGTCATTAACTGTTGAAGTGTCTACAAGAATCTACAACGTAGATTCTAAGAATCTACCTACATTCTTTGAGCAAATTTTCGTTGACGCACATTTTGACAATAGTGAGAATGTTATGTGTAGAGGAAAAAATTGATGAGTGTGTGAACAGAACTAATGAAATTGGTATAATTATTTTATTGACACTAATTAATTTTTACTTTTTTATGGACACGACATGAAATAGAACGAAAAAGGAAAAGTTTGCTTTAAATGATTTCATTTGTAAGGATGATTTGATTTTATTTTTTTTTCATTTATGGTATGAATTAGTCATGTTAATTTCATTAATTGCAAAGATTTCACTCCAGC
The DNA here is from genome assembly GCA_903632075.3 of Acanthosepion pharaonis. NCBI lineage: Eukaryota > Metazoa > Mollusca > Cephalopoda > Sepiida > Sepiidae > Acanthosepion > Acanthosepion pharaonis. The sequence continues at coordinate 2,384 of CAHIKZ030001291.1, read as the reverse complement.
TGCCAAATTGAAATATTTTAGTATGGGCGGAAAAAAATGTACCGAAGCCGTAAGTAAGTTAGAGTTATCTCCCGTGAGTGACAGGAGTAGACCTCAAGCAAATTAGCACATGGACAGAGTAAGTGATTTTTTTTTTTCGTTTTCTCTTCTTAATAATCACATCTTTTAATTGAGGATTTTTGTGAAGCCGATGCTTTTACCTATATTTATTCTAATCGTCAGTTTAGTTATTAAATACGATTTTTCGTTGACTCTTATCTGATTAGCTTATCTATGTTTTTTGGAATAACGAGTATTCGATAAATTCTCTTGCTTGAACTTTGTCACATTTAACAAGTGGAACAGTTTTTACTTTTTATGTTCTTTTATTTCTTACGTTCATTGTTGTTTTTTTTCTTTTGCATTACTCATACATGTTTTCAAAAATATTAGGCTTTTGTAAATATAATAAATTATTTATATTTTATATACTCTTTTTGCTCATTTCACTATTATTTTCAAATTTGTTCACAACAACGTGTATTTGTTGAGAGAGAGTCTCGTGGTGTTCATCGACTGATTTTATTTTTAATTAAAAAAACAATAAAATTGAGAATAACAACAACTGTATTTACTCCATCCAGAACTACGACAATTGTTAGGTACAAAATTACTTTTTAACCTGAACTTAAAAAGTATATTACTTAAATTTTTTACTAAAATAATATCTTCAGGAATTTTTCTTTATATAATTATAAAAAAAAAAAAAATTGACGACTCCCCCCTCCCCAAAGTTAAAAAGTAGACACGTCATATTGAAAGGTTGGGGCGGGGGTGAGACATTTGATTTCATTTCAGAAACAAAATGCCTCCATTTTTGTTGATACCTGAAACAAAACATGTCATTTTTGCAATTTAAGTAGATGACGTTTTCACGCACCTCATCATTTTTCAAATCCAGAATGAAGAACTTCGGTAGATTTTAACAAAATTTCTTTGTTATTTTCGAATTAAGCATGTACACCTCTAACTGTAACTATTCGGGAAATTTTTATTACAAACTGAGCGTGGGGCTTAAACTGTAAATTACTCAGAATTTCATTTCGAATAATACACGGATTCTCTAGGTACAAACCTTCTCCTGCACATTCGTTTAAAATTCCATTCCATACCTTGTCCCATTCTAAGCAAAATTTGGTATTTTTAACAAATAATTTGTAATCACAGATTTTCCTCGAGAAAAAGAAACATTTCAATCAGATGAATTTTTAAAGGCATTGTCTAGTCAAGTGTTGTGCCCATAATTGTTTTTGCGAATTTGTAGAATTAAAAACAACTTTATTGTTCCATTGTTGATTTCTAAACAAATGTTACTATTGCAAATCTACCATATACTGCCTAATGGTCAGTGACTCGGTAATTTAGAGTTGAATTATCCAGAATTGAGGTTTAGTGTCAAGTTAAGGTTAGTAATGTTCAGAAAGAGTTAATAACGAATGAATTTGTCAATGAGATTCGTGAAAAATTTTTGCAATTTAAGCATAAATATTTGATTATTAATTGTTATGACTTTTAAAATGTTTTATCCTGTTTACGCTTTTAACATTTTTTTTTTACTTTGTGTTTTTCAGTTGTTTGTTTATTTTTCTGCTCTTGGATAATTTTTTATTTAATGAGAATATGAATTCAAAGAAATTGAATTCAAGTTTAGTTGTAATAATCTAATTTTTTTAGCTTTCTGTTGTTTAAGGTGCATTATTGATATGTAAATATATTCCAGAATATGTGTCCGCATTTATTTGAAGCCTTCTTTGTACTAAAGTAGAAAATGATAACTTTAATTTCTAGTTGATTGTCAACTTTATCTTCTTCACTTGTCAATTCAATGTCTTCCTTGTAGCAAGTACACAATGATTGACACAAATTTTTTAAAACTAATAAAAATGTTTTGCTTAAGAATTTCACATGGGCTGAATATTCACTCAGCGAATTTTTGGATGGTATTCATTTTTGTTGTTGCTTGCTTCAAGGAAATCTTTGCTTTTTACAAAATTTATGGATCAACAACATACTTTTACATATTTTGATACTGTGGTTGGTACACTGTGATTTTTATCTTAGGCTTAAGTATTTTGTGTTTTATGACCAGCAATAAAGCTTGTGAAATGAGGTTTTAAAAGTAGCCACTCACTTGACCAAAAGAGGAGAAAATAAATAAATAAATAAAAACTTTTGGGGTTAAATGACAACAAACTAGATGTTGAAAATTTTCCTGGTGTGAGTCTATATTAATGATCATAGTTGGGATTGATAGAGTTCTGGTCCATGTTTTGGTAGGTGACAAAATGTCCCTCATGGTAGTTCTGATGCTGTCCATTAGCATTGCCATCCATGCATCATGATGT
>CAHIKZ030001290.1:437500-562948 GCA_903632075.3 Acanthosepion pharaonis | reverse complement strand
ATCAAGGTGGACACAATTTCACTAATAAATCAACAGTTGGCAAAGTAGCAATCATTGAATCAGAAATAATAAATTTATTGGGGATCAACTCTAAGTTTCATGATTTCTTACATCTAAAGTTTTCAGATAAGATGTGACATGGCTTCCGTCTGTCTTTTCTACAAATATTTTCATGGAAACTTCACTGATGAGCTTTTTTCCCTGGTCCCCTGGGTAGATGAATACATCCACCCTTTTACTCTTGAAATAGTTAAATGCAACTGCCACATCTACCTCAACAGTTTTTTCTTGCACTTCCTGCCTTTGAAATTCCTTCTGCTTCCTTGATAAATACAATCTTCCAAAATTTAAATACAATGTCAATCGCCATCTTTTGTCTTCGTGAACCCCATTCATCTTTTGTCCTTTTCTCAATCCTCCCTATTTGCAGTCTTTTCTTTCACTTTCACTCCCTGTAACCACCCCCACCCTGCATACTTGTGGCATTTCCACTATGCTTCGAATGAAATAATTAAAAAAAAAAAAAAAGAAAAAGAAGAAAAAGAATGATTGCATTAATTAAAAAATATATCACTTGTATTATTTACATTATTTGAACTGAAATCTTCATTGCCATATTCACAACATTTCGGCCGTTGTAAGCACCAGCCTTCTTCAGGTGATTGGAATTTTGAACTGAACCTTTTATTTCATCCACCAGGATAGATTATTCCAGTTCTACATGTTAAAATATATTTTATCCAACGTCTTTTGAAGTATGTGAACTTTATTTTACATATATTTTCCAATATTTTTCATTGGAAATTCCTTGTATAAACCAAAAAACTCAGCGTTTCAAAATTTTCAGTTCATACATTTGTATCAAATCATGAGGAATAATTATTTTTAAGTGATTATAAACTTCAATATATCAACAAAGAATAGGTTATAAAATTTGTTCATTTATCAACATATTTTAATCAAAAGAGATAAATATTTAATTTTATTATCTTTTTGAGCTGTCAAATCATTATTTTTATAAAGTGTTTTCTTTTTATCACAGCGGGTTTGGATATCAGCCCCTGCAGTGAGTGATAAGAATGACCCAGAAATTTTCCACTTTCCCTCTCCCCTTCTCCCAAATTCTTGTTGCTAACTAGTTTTGCAGACCTGCAGAAAACTCAGAAACACATGCTTGTCGATGTACACAGACTGTTTACTAAAGAAGTGTTTTAAATAAAGGTAATAAGATGGATTTAGCATAACTTTTAAGTGGATTATGAAAAGGCGACATGGCACTGACCTTAATGCCTTACAATCTATGTCTTCGGTATTTTGTTTTTTTGTTCTTTGCTTTCTTTTGTTGCTTCTGACTGACTTGTTCTCTATAAAAAACACATCAACAAATATTTACATATGGTTTGACGTTTTTTTAATTTTTTTTTTTTTGTTTTTCAAAATCTTGACACTTGCTATCCAAGAATAGGATTTCTCTATGACAAAATTCTTCATTTCTTTTTGTGCTGGATTGACAGCAAGTTAAAATGCACTCTCGACTTAATTTTTTTCTGCAAATATAAATTTATCTTTGTTATATATATATATATATATATATATATATATATATATATATATATGTATGTATGTATATATAAGACTTTTTTTATGTTTATACATCTTTTTTTATACATACAAATACTTAAGTAAATGCTCTGTTTATAGTAAACAGTATTAATAACATTTACCGGCCTGAATGTCCAAGAAATTTTCATAGAAAATATTTGTTCTCTATCCAGGAAAAAATGTAACCTGTATCCTATACGGAACTGTCAATATAGCCATCTCGTTTTTTACCGATTTATATATATAGTGCGTTTGTGTGTGTGTGGTCAATTTGTGTGTGTTTGTGTGTGTGTTTTTCCATGATTTTCTCTCGTACATATATATCTTGAGCTCTGTGTATACAAATGTAAAACAAATGTCTGCTACATTATTAAACGACAAAGTCCAACAATTATTTTAAGACATTTTAGTTTTTATTTCTTTTTATAGATACAAATATTTAAGTAAATGTTTTCTATGGCAATTTCTCGAACATTCAGGCTGGTAAATGTTGTTAATACTGTTTATTATAAACAGAGAATTTAGTCTATTTGTATCTATGAAAAGAATGTATAAACATAAAAATATATTATATAGTTGTCATTTGTCCATTTGTGTGTATAATGTATATATATATATATAAATATATATATAATAATCACATGTCATCATATTCATTTGGTCAAATTTTAGGTAAATTTATATTTTCCAAACGAAAAGAAAAAAACAAGTATCCATTGATACATACTAAATAAAAATTAAAAAAATTTAAATCATACAAAACGCTCAACCAATTTACATGGCAAATTGGATACAGGTTGTTATCCAGGACAGGAACCAAAGCGTTTCTTGTGTACCTGCCGAGCAATGGAGAAATTGAATCACAACCACCACACAAGCTAATTAATATATATATATATATATACATCCATTAAATATATATATATATAAGATCTGCTAGAACAGTATCCCCCAGTTTTGAAATATCTCGCAATTTGACATTCCAACTTTTGAACCAGTTAAATCGTTGAACTTATGGGCGAAAAAGATGCTACTGGATAGTCTTAATCAATCTGTAATCCTGCATCTCAGTTTGAAATATAGATCATGAAAATACAACCATAATTTTAACCTGATTCAGGAAAAATTTTAAGTGTCCTGACATTTCAGAACGTTCCGTTTTTTTTAAACCAGAAATCCAATGTCTTAATCGTTTTCTTTTTTATATCAGAAAAATTTTTCTCTCTGTTTATCAGGCTTTTGCCAAAATTTAATTTAATGTTACCCATGGTGCATTTACAATCTTTGCTTTTCGCCTCTTTTTTTTCATATCCTCCTCCTCTCTGATTACACCAAATGTCATGCATTTATTTATTTTTCTTTAGTAATGTTTCTATCCTTTGCCGGTTTTTAACAATAAAAAAGTGTTAGATGGTCATGTTTCATTTGATAAAAAAATCGGCTGGGGATACCATAAAGTTGAAAACCAAGATATTGCTATCAACTTTATTCCTTCCTTGAAATTATATATATATATATATATAAGATTATAGTTTTAATTTCAATATTTATGGGAATAAAGTGCCATCAATATCAGAGCTTAGAGAGATCATGTAAATATTAATATAAAATTGAACATTGAAGCAGATTTTTTCTCGTAGACAGGCTGTTATTTCTTTCCGCAATCACAAGAAACAGCCTGTTGCCTCTGAGTGTTTACCCAATGCTGGCGGAAATAAAATATATATATATACCTTTCCCAAGGGTACACACAAACATACAAATGCATATATATTAGACTGGATATTATAAAAATGTTGTCTACAATTCCAGGAAAAAACCTCAATCCATTACTGCCAATATAAAAATAAATATCCTTTCAAATGCATGATTGAAATTTTTCTCAACTGCCAATAAAAAATGAACAATTCTCAGACTTATCCTCTTTCTTTTTCTTGCCTTGGAGCCAGAAGGATATACCTACTTGACTGCATCCCAATTAAAATTATTTCTTTTTTAGATTTTTATAATTTCACACACACCTATAATATATATATATATATATATATTTTATTGATTTTCTAACATAGATAGATGGATACCTGTTATGTATATATGTTCTTTTCGTTTTCCTTCTAAATAAATACAAACATCAGTGTTGAACTTATTTCAATTTTAATCCTAGTCTAATTTATCATAATCATTTCTGAGAACGTCTTGCTATCAGTCCAAATTAAAACATTTTTTGTATGATAACAATTTTTATAGACTTAAAAATTAATTTTTTTTTAATTCAAATTTAATTATCCTGTCCACCAAATGCAACCTATGAAATAAAAATAATTGTTTGTATTGAAAAGACATTTCACATCAAATTGTCTTTAAATTAAGTGGTGGCAGAAGAATTAATGTTTGAACTTTTAAAAGGTAAACTTGGATATCTAATGCTCAATACTTAAATGCATCAATCAAAAATCGGTTCTCGTACGATTTATTGTTGCCTATCAATATCCAGCATTATTTGTTCCAAAAAGAAATCTTTGCCAACAGAGGTCCAGATTGCAAACAAGATAAAGGGCTGCAACAAGGAAAACTGCTTCCCATTGCAAATTGAAAAACTGTGATCAAACAGCAGCCAGGATATTCGTTTAATGCTTTGGAGAATATTCATAGACTTTCTTCTCCCAAACTTAGGTTAACTAGTTGAAGGCTTGTATCAAGAAAAATTCTTATAATTTAAAATTAATTTTCTGGATCCTGAAATAACAGCTTTTAATTTATAATATAAAAATGTATGTGTGTGTGTGTGTTTGTGTGTTTTTATATATATATATTATTTTTATATATTTATATATTTTATATAAATAATTAAATATTTTTCTGGATTTACATTGAGCTCTCATTTTAATCCTTCTTGGGATTACCCATACAGTTTTCCAAGTTTTCAAGTTTTTAATTATATATATATATTGTATATATATATATATATATATATATTGTATATATATATTTTATTCATGTTTTTTTCCTTATTTTACTTTTAATTGAATGTATCAATTGTTTTATGTATATATCTATACTATATTATAGGAATGTTTATTTTCAAAATCATGGTCAGCATATTCTGTTTATGTTTATAGTTGATTTTACAGCAATGGTTTTGAACAACTTATGACGGTGTTGCTACTAACCAAATTAATTTTATTTCTATCTTTTTCTTAATTTCTTCCTTTGTTTTTTTTCAAGATTTTTCATATTGTGAAAAATATGAACAAAATGTATTTTCAGTTATATTTTGAGGATAAAGACGTTAAAAAACATTCATTTTGAACAAGCAAATGAAGTCAAAGAATGTAAACAACTAAAATTTTGTTGTTTTAAATAGATATAAAAAGAATGTTGACACAAATGTTGACGGTGAGTCCGACAAAACAAAACCTCTGGAGAAACCATCATGATAACTATATATAGGTGATGTGTGAGTTCTGGACTTGATAAACTTTTTCCCTGTAAATATATATAATAGAAACACAGAAATTTCAACCGCAAATTAGTATTGAACTCTTCTCTTTTGGGTCCCGAATGTTTCCTTATAAGGAAAACGGATTTTTGCCATGTATCATGATATTCATCTGTGTTTGAATTTTTTTTTTGGGGGAGATAAACCTAATGTCTTCATCCATTTTATTGCATATGTATATATTCATAGATAAAGATTTCTCAAACATTCAGGCCAGGAGATGAAAATAAATCACGATACTCTTTAATAAACAAATGGAGCATCTATTCAAATATGAGTATTCACTAAAAATAATGTTTAAAGTGATAAAAATCTGGTGGATTAATAAAAAATCTATTCTAACATATATGTATCAGGGTGCTATAGGTAAATTTAAATTACTATTTTTATAAAAGAATTTTGCATGTGTGTTGTTTGTTTTTTTACTTCAAACTGCACAGTATAGTTGGGTCAGTTGGGCACCATCTGTGAAAAAAAATAAACCATGATGCAATTCACTCTGCCAGAAATTTGAAAACAGCATGCTGTACTGCTTTGTATTTGTTTATTATTTTTCAAATATGAAATTTCATTGTGTTTATATATCAATATATATACATATGCAGTATAATTTTTTAAGAGTTGGGTTTGACTAATGGTGATTAAATAAAAAATGTTTGGAAAGAACACTAGTGATATTTTCGTTTTTCTATCCATTGATCTTAATGCAGGACCTCAGACTCAAAATGGAGGCCTACATCAAGTGCCTTGAGAAGGTGGTACTGCCCTAGGTCAATAGGGTGGCTATTGGAAGATCCTATGTCTGGCAACAGGACTCTGCTCCATGCCACACAAGCAGTAGAACCCAGTCATGTCTGTCAGATAATTTCTGCAACCACATCATAAATACATCTAACCACCCTAACTCCCAGACTTTTGTTTTTTTTATTATTATATGCCGGGCACAGTTGAGTGAGAGACCAACAAAACTTTTCGTAATACCAAAGATGATTTGAAGGCAAGAATTAAAGCAGCATTAAACATGGAGACTGTCCAAAAGAGTTGCAGGTGATTCCAAAGTCGTCTGGAGGCTGTAGTTGAAGCTAATGGTGATTTTATTGAATAAATATTACTCTTTAGTATTTCAAAATATTTTTATGTAATTTTGGTAAAATATCTGTTAAAATGAGATGTCAAAATTTTCATTTTTGCATAATTTAGATAACAATTTATCAATCACACCCTGTATGTGTAAGCGAACCCATAAATTAAATTTTTTAATATTATCTATCTCAAAAAGTTCTTTAAATATTATCTAAATTTGAAAAATATATATTATCTAAATTTAAAAAAATATTATCTATTATCTAAATTTTAAAAATATTATTATTATTAATATTATCAAAATATTATCTAAATTTTAAAAATGTTATCTATTATCTAAATTTTAAAATTATTATTATTAATATTATCAAAATATTATCTAAATTTTAAAAAATGTTATCTATTATCTAAATTTTAAAAAATTATTATTATTAATATTATCAAAATATTATCTAAATTTTAAAATTATTATCTATTATTAAAATTTTATCAAAATATTATTATTATTAATATTATCAAAATATTATCTAAAAATTTTAATGTTATCTATTATCTAAATTTTAAAGATATCTATTATATAAATTTTTTAGTATTATCTATATTTTCATTTCAAATTGATCTCTTTTTGTCAAGAATAAAAAAAATCGTAATTAAATTAAATATATTCCGTTGAATTTTGTTAAGTTACTAAATGAATTACAACTACTTCCAAAAAGTTTTTCAAGCTGGAATAAAAATATTTATTAGAAATTCAGATGTGCAAAAGTGAAACCTTGCATTTAGTATTTGTTGACTTATTCTTTTAAGCACCCAACGGTGACCAGTCTTATTCGATAATTTTTCAGAGGTTTTTGGCAGTAGTGAGTGTCCATTTGTGACCATTCATTTTTTTTAAAACTCCCACAGTTGCTTCTTTTTTTTTTTTTTTAATCTGTAACACCCCATATAGGGAAATAAAGCCACTAAGACACAAAGGGTTACAGAAAGTGAAAAAATAAGATAAAGAAAACATTAATAATAAGCAGGAAGAACATTTATTTTTGGACCATTTAGAAAATAATGACTGCTTTCATCACTCATGCAAATTCAAGAAAAAGATATTTGTGATCCAATGTGAAATTATTTTCTAAAACTTTTATTCAAAAAAGTTCATAACTATGTGAAATTAGAATTTTTTTTTCTTTTTAATCGGTATCACCCCATGCAAGGTAGTAAAACCACTAAAACACAAGGGGTTATAGGACATGTAGGAATTAGGAACAGAAACATTAATAATAAGTGGAAAGAAAAAAAGAGTAATCAGGAGGGCAGTAGATATCGACAGACGTTGCATTTAAATTTTATCAGATTAAAGTTGGCTGGAAAGCATGGAGAGAGAAGCAAGAGAAGAAACGGTTAGCATAGAACTTACGGCTACATCTAACCAGCTCAAGTGTAAATTGATGAGATCTCATTGTCTGTCAAGTACCACACTTAAATTCAAAACATCATGGTACAATAGCAAAGAGCTCATCTGAACAATTACCATGAAAGTATTTATAGAAAAGGAACATAATTTTTTATAATATTTAAGAGGTTTCTGGCAGTAGTGAATATCAATTTGTGACCATTCTTTTTTTTAAAAACTCCTACAATTGCTTTTTATTTATTTTTTTAATCTGTAACACCCCATGCAGGACAGTAAAGCCACTAAAACACAAAAGGTTACAGAAAGTGTAAGAATAAGATAAAGAAAACATTAATAATAAGTGGGAAGGAGGAAAGCATAATCTAGAAAATTAAAATCTTTTCTTTATGAAAGCTTGTGGGGTCCCTAGGCTGCAGCCTATACTAGCCTAAAGGATAATCCAACCCTGTATATATGTTCATATTTATGAGTTCCACTTGAGATCTGAGATGAACTTGAGTATCAATAGATGTTCAAGACAAGTAGTCTGAGTAAGTGAACATTTGTTCATCATCACAGGTGAAAATTCAGTGTCTGTTCAGGGATATGTGTTTATATTTCTGAAATGAGGTATTGTAATTATTTACACCATTTACATTGTTCGGACTGGTGTCCTCATCTTTGTTGCCATATTCACAATGTTTCTGCTGTTGTACGCTCCGGACTTCTTCAGGATCTGCCTATATTTCTGAAATGAGGTATCGTAATTAATTACACCATTTACATCGTCCGGACTGGTGTCCTCATGTTTGTTGCCATATTCACAACGTTTTGGCCGTTGTACACTCCAGACTTCTTCAGGATCTGCCTATATTTCTAAGATGAGGTATTGTAATTATTTACACCATTTACATTGTTTGGACGGTTGTTCTCATCTTCACTGCCATATTCACAATGTTTCGGCTGTTGTACACTCTGGCCATTTTCAGATTTTTGGAATTTTGAACTGAACCCTTTATTTCATTCACTGTTGTAGATTGTTCTAGTTCCATGTGCCATGCCACTACTGGATGTTTCAGTATCAGTTATCTCCCTTTAACTCAAATCTCCAAGTATTTTTTTTTCACCTCTGCTGTAGCCAGGTATTGAACTCATAACTCTTTGGATCAAGTCACTGGATTCAACCAACGCTTTTGAAATGTTTAAAAAACAGAATTCAAAAATCCTAGATTACTCAAGGAAATATAACCAATACAATCTTATTTTTTTAATCATTTCACACCAAGGAAGGAAACAAAGCCACTAACTGACTGTAAACAAAAAAAAACATTATTCAGAAGAGAGAGAAAAATAAACAAACAGGAATTAAGAAAACAGAAGATGACGATTGATATTGCATTTAATTTTTTGAAGATCAAAGTTGACCGAAAACAAGAAGCCAGGTATATTTACCTAGCCTCCCCACCAAGGTCGTTTTAATGTGGGGAGCACCATATGCATGATTTTTGCCCAGACCCCACAGCCACTGTCATGCTGGCATCAGTATTACACTGACCCAACTACTTTCATGAAATGAAAATCGTGTAAAATTTGGTAATAGCAACACAGAACTCGACTGTCTGCTAGGCAAATTGGTAGGTGGTTTATATAACAGCCTGGGAGATTCCACTCTGTTGCCCGGGCAAGTCCATTCTCTTAGTTCTGATTGGCTGATGATTCCAGTGTGGATGTTGTACTCAATAAATATCAGCACAATATCCACTGTGACTTTATTCAGTGATGTATAGGTTAGTTTAGGTCCGTTTTGTTTTAGTTAGTTTTTCTTTTTTTCCATGTTAACTTAGCTAGGGTGTGTATGCTCATTGGCCCCTTTTTATTTCTGGCCCTATTTTTTTTTTTTTGTTTAATTCCCCATCCCTCCCATCGTTAGGTGGTTAGGGTAAATCATTCTCTGGTGGGTGCGGGTCGCCTTTCGTTTCGAATATGTCTTTCGTATTTGTTGTTGTGTTTGATTGAGTGTGTGTTTGTAGTGAGTGCATGGATGGTGTGAATGATTTATTTTAAGTCCTTTAAAATTTCGTCCAGTTAACTGATGTCTCTGCCACAGTTAGGGCTGTGGGGGTTTTTAAACTAACAAAATTTTTTGTTTAGTTTCTTGTATATAGTTTTTATTCACTGTAAATATTCATTGGGTTTTTTAGATTGTTATTTTATTCCTCAAAGACAGACACATGTATTGTATATATGGGGACTAGTTATTATATCATAGAGACTCTGAGGCATTTTCATGGATCTAGTTAGAATGGCATGTAATGGATGTGTTGTTTTGGTGAAAAAGGAACATTGTTTGTATGTTTGGGTATCTGATTGTCCTAATAGCTAAATTTAAAGATAAGACAGAAGATGACCATCCTTTTCCCACTTTTCCCATCTCGGCCTTGTGCCACATTTGTACACTGTACAATAAATATTTTATTCAGTGATGTCAGTTCTCTGGTTGTTGCGGGATGACTTTTGTTTTTGTGTGTGTGTTTTCATATTTGTTATTGTGTCTAAATGAGTGCGTGTTTGTGGGTGTGCTTGGTTTTTATAATGTTATAATCCCGCAATTATTTCGTCCAGTTAACTGAGGTTTCTGCCACATTTAGGGATTGTGGGGGTTTTTATTACTTACCATATTTTGTTTTGTTTTGTGTAAATAGTATTAAATCATATTGTAAATAATCATTGGGGTTTTTAAATTGTTGTTCCCCCCCAACCTCTACAGACTTTGAAATGTACATATGGGGACTAGTTAGGATTTCATAGAGAATTTGAGGTATTATGGTGGACGCAGTAAGAAAGGTAGCAGTCAATGTGTTGTTTTGGTGATAGGAATATTGTTGGTATGTTTGGGTCCGTGTCTGTGACTAGCTAAGTTTAGATTTAAGACAGAAGAAGACTGTCCTTCCCCAACCCCCTTTTTGGCCTTGTGCCACATTTTATACAAACGTACAAATAAATAATTATTCAAGAAAGGGACATGTTTTGATTTACCATCCTGCTTATTTTTGTCAGCCAAGTGGATGCCAGATGGAAACGTCCTTGTGAAGGTGAGTTTCACACTCTTGATTGTTTAGATGTTATTGTTGTAGGGTTGGAATCCCTGGGGCTGAGCAACTTCTCACATCTAAAATGAGGAGAAACATAGCCCCACTTACAGCACAGGGGGGCATTAACTATGCCTCAGTAAACCCTCACTGGCAATGGTTAGCTTTTGTGCTAGGAAGTAAAAAGCTGGAAGAAATTCACACAAATGATAAGCAGGAAGAACATCTTATTTTTGGACCATTTAGAAAATAACAACGGCTTTCATCACTCATGCAAATTCAAGAAAAAGATTTTTGTGATCCAATGTGAAATTGTTTTCTAAACCTTTTATTCAAAAAAGATCATACCTATGTGAAATTCGTTTTTTTTCATTATTTACATTATTCGAAAATCCTCATCTTTGACAGTTTCTATTTATCACAACGAAAATGGCGGTGGTTGGATAATGGAATGAACCGTTATTTACTCTCACTGGGGTTTATTTTAATATATACGTGCCATATTTGATATATGTCAGTATTCGTTATCTCCTGATAATTACCCTCTGAAAGTTCTCCAATATTAAAAGACACATGGCACAGTGGATAAAGGCATTGGTTAGATCCAGTGACAGACCCAAAGAGTTGAGTTCAATACCCGTTAAGGCAGTGGAGAACTTTCAGAGGGAAATTAATTGAAGATAACTGATAACTGACATTCATCAAACATGGCACGTGGAACTAGAACAGTTTGGATCCCTGTGAGCAAAATAAAGGTTCAGTTCAACATTCCAACAAGCTGAAGAAGGCCAGAGCGTAAACGGCCAAACATTGTGATAAATATGGCGAAAAAGATGAGGACAATCAAAATAATCAAATAATGTACATAATATATCATCTCAGAAATATAGACAGACTCTAGGTTTTTTTATCTTTTAATCAGTATCACCCTATAATAAGGCAATAAAACCACTAAAACACAAGGGGTTATAGGGAATGGAGGAATTAGGAACAGAAACATTAATAATAAGTGGAAAGAAAAAAAGAGTAATCATGAAGGCAGTAGATAGTGACAGATGTTGCATTTAAATTTTTTCAGATTAAATTTGGCTGGAAATAATGGAGCCAGAAGTGAGAAAAGAAATGGTTAGCATAGAACTTATGGCTACATCTAACCAGCTCAAGTGTAAATTGATGAGATCTCGATGCCAGTCAAGTACTGTGCTTAAATTCAAAACATCATGGTACCATAGCGAAGAGCTCATCTGAATATTTACCATGAAAGTATTTATAGAAAAGGCACATAATTTTCTATGAGAAGTGCGAGAAAAGAAACTGTTAGCAGAGAATTTATGGTTACATCTAGCCATTTCAATTATAAAATGATGAGACATTGCCACCAGTCTATTACTGTGCTTAAATTTATAAAGTCTTGGTACCATGGGGGGGAAGTTCATCACAATAATTACCATGAAAGTATCTAAAGAAAAAGCATAGGGAAGCTACATTATGGTGACGGATAAAGGACTGAAGCCGAGATACCAGAATAGGACCTATGATAATTGTATGCTTACTGTATTTTTTTGTGCATAATACGAGAAATTTTGAACAAAAATTAAAGGCAAAAAAAGCTGTTTTGTATTATAAACAAGTACACATTTTCAGAAATTTTACTCAGCTTGAAAACCACTTCTTATTTGAAATATCAAGATGGCAAATACACACAGCACAGATAATAAAACGTAGGCAGGTGTTTAGAAAAGGTATTTGATATGTCGGCCATATTTGTTCTCCAGGAATCAGCGTAATTGAATGTCTTTTTTTTCAGTTTTGCTCACAAGATAAAGTTTGTATTTTGATTTTATTGTCTTTTTATAAAGTTTTCTCTCTTCATCTTTAATGAAAGGCAATATCTTTTTTTTATTTTCATAGTTTATTAATATATTTGCAAATTTGAATCAAACCACAACACAACAAAAAAAAAGGTGAGAAATTGGTGTTTGTTGCACGTTCGTTTCTCACGTTGGGTCACCAATTTTGTTGCAGATTTGAATCAATCCACAAGAAATTCAATATACAAGACATTTTAAAATATTAAATTTTTTTTTAAACTAAATTTTTCTCAGTGTGTATGAGTGTTAAAGTTCTTGTGTTAAAGTTGCTTTTTTGTTAAGATGAAAAGAAATGGGGATTTCTTTAAAAGAAGGAAATTACTGGAAAGTAATTGAAACTCACCTGAAGCGAGCTGAATGTATAATGCTCCTCATGCCAATGACACTTCCACCGAGCTTCACTACGGCATATGACTTCACTGAATTTTGATGTGTTCCTCTCGAATTTTAAACTGGGGTCATCAGAAGAGAATTTTGCACCGTTTTGGGGCCTTCCTCTCAACGGTTTCAGTTGCACACCGCCCCCCTCACTGATGTGAGGCCCCATTATAACGATATACAAGTGTTGTAGATAAACTAGTTCAAATGTGTAACGAAAAATTAAATTTACGAAAATTCAAAAACGGCAAACCTCACGTTCTGAGAATGCAACGTGAACCTCATTACGATTCACGATCAGACATGTCATGCCGTCATGTTCATTGAAACACTTCACGGAGTATTTCGTTTTTTTCCATATCCACATAGAACTATTTTCTGTTACTTCTATTAGGCGTTTTATACTCTTGGAAATTTACGTACAGGTGCCTGAAACAAAAAAAACCCCTTGCTCCAATTTCCACTGCTCTAACAATTGCATTATACCCTCCTTTATTAGCTCTGACTTTAGATTTTTCATATTTATTAGTTTTATAATCATGGCTTTGTTCCATCCGGCATTCATATGGTACTGTTAACTCAACCAGTATGATTTTTATGGTTCACTCTTGACAGAAGAACAATATCTGGTCGCAGACCTTTTACTTGATATTATTTTGGGGTTAATCATTACGCCAACCGGGAAGGTCTGCAGATACCCCCAGATGCCACCAGAACTAAGGAGATTTTTTCCTGGGCTGAATTAGATGACTCAGACTTCATATATTTCTTTATGATTCTGACCAGCTCATCCAAAACACTATTGTGCCTCCGTGTATATCTTTCATTGACAAGGGCTGTTTTACAGGAACTATGAACATGTCCTAATGTTTGTGGCTTTTCCTCACACAGGGGACAAGTGGGATCACTCTCTTTCTTCCATTTAACAAGATTGTTCTTAGATGGTAGCAGCTCATACCTGGAACGTATTAAATAACTCAACCTAAGTGGAGCCATCTTGTTATGTCCTTCCACGTAACAGATTTCTGAAAAGCCTCCTCCCAGTTTGTCCATTGGCCTTGTTGGGATTGTTGTACTCCTTTTACGTGTCTTTTTTTATCACATATGTGTGAGAAAAAAGATGCAAGGGAGAAAGTGAGGAGGAAAGTGTGTTACTGATGTAATGGAATAACCTGTCACCCCCATGAGTGGCTACACTATAGGAAGTAACTACCTATAAGCATCTGTAAGTCAACGGTCAACAGAGACTAGTTGGGATTTGTTGAGTAAAACTCCAACTTACACAAGAACTACTGATCTTCCAATAGTAGCACTCACTACTGGATTGACTTGTGACGACCTTGTGCATAACTGTTACCTTTATTCTTATTGTACTGGTTATTACAATAAACCTTTACTTATTTTATCCACTGTGTTTGTCAAGTATATATTCCTATTAGCATAGAATATAACAATCATGTAGCTTGGTGAAGAAGACAGTTGAATTTCTTTGAAGCCATGCACAATGCATGTTGCCCCTTCTTACTAATTTTGTCCATTTAAAGACTTTGCTTAAATACTCTTCAAAGGAATCACAAAGCATGTTTTTATTGCCTGCAGGAATGTGACCTATTGGTTGAAAAATGTTAAATATTTATTTTCACAGGATTAATTTATTACTTGGGAGGATGCGCAGATCCAACAACTCAGAAACCGTTTTTTTTTTTTATCATTTGATCATTGACTGTCTTGGTGTTTATTTTCATCTTCACTCCACAAATAAAGGGTTTTTCAATAATTTGAACCGATTTTAAATGTGAATTTTATCTAAAATTGGCCCACGCTCTTGGAACTCCCTTTATAATAAAGTTGTTATGTTTGTAAAATCCATTTGCTCCTATAAATACAGATTGATCCAATAATGTTAAGCAGTCTCTCATAGGTTAAGAAAACCATGTGGGTTTAGAAAAAGCTGACCACCACCAGACTGATAGCAAATGCTTGGTGATGAATAAGTAAAAGTCACAAATATCAAACTGGATGAATGTATATTCATTTTGCCTTTTTATATTGATAAACTGTTTTATGTCTTCAGTTGTTTTGTGCCACGGGTTAATTCCCAGGGCATTTTTGGTGTATTTGCATGCTCTTTCAAGGATGTTTTTGCTGACTATACCAATGTTATTTTTGGCAATGCTGAGTAATCACTATTGGGGTTCGTTTAGAAAATTGGCCTTATGATCTTTAACTGTAATAAAAGCTTGTTGTTTGTCAAATTTGTAGATCCTATTATCAATTTTAAGTTCGGTGGCTATTTCCTTCACTGTTGATGTTATTTTCCCAGTTATTGGGTGCCTTTTTGTAAAACTTATTAACTTCTTTATTAATGGTTTGTGGTACAGATCTGCATCGAATTTAAAATAGTTCTTCATCTTATTTGCTTTGATGATTATTTTATCATAGCAACATCCTTTAGCATTTTTTTACTGTAGATTGTTGGCAATATTCATGAATTTAATTTTGCCAATTACAGAAAAAAGATCAAAGTTCAATAATAGATTGTCACATGTGACATGGAAATACCTCCATATGATGACCTATTATTGTGCAACACTGACGATCTTAGGACATAACAAGTGAAACATTTACTAATGCTTTTTGCTGCTGTCTTTTGTCTCTAAGCTGGTCAGTATGACCGATTTCAAAATTTCTGATACCAGTCTAGCACAAATATCTCCAGTTACTTCTATCCACGATAACTTACTTGAAGTCAATATAAGGTACACTGACAGCTGAGAGGTTAATCCTTAGCTTGTCTTTATATCTGAATCATGGACGTCCAACATGTTTCTTTGTCCACTGTCAAGCTGGCTGTACATGAGGATCTTAGGTATTATGTCATCATTCATTTTTGTAACATGACCAGCCTATTGAAGTTGTGACTGCATCAGGTAGGTCTTAATTCCACCAATGTTCCATTTTATGAGAAGATTAGCATTGGACACCTTATTGTCAAAAGTATAGCCACAGATTGTATCATCAGGCAGTAAATCTAGATGTTTAATTTAAAAAATTCACTTATATGTATATCTGTACTGATAAGGGGGAGGGAGAAAGAAGTAAAATGGGAAGAGAGAGAGTGAAAGAAAAAACATTTCAGCTTGTACAAATACTTCTAATCGGAATTGTAAGTAGCCAGTAGAGTTCAGTGTTCAAGGATGTTTTTGCTGATTATACCAATGTTATTTTTGGTAAGGCCGAGTAATCAGTATTGGGGTTTGTTTAGAAAATCTGCCTTATGATATTTAACTGTCATAAAGGTTTGTTGTTTGTTAAATATGTTGATCCTATTATCAATTTTAAATTCTGTGGCTATTCCTTTGTTGATGTTTTCCCAGTTATTGAGTGCCTTTTTATAAAATTTATTAATTTCTTTGTTAATTGGTTTATGGCACATATCCACATCAACTTTATAATGGTTTTGTTGGGTTTGTAAATTTCGTCTGCCCCTGTATATAGTGATTGCTCAAATAATGTTAGGCAGTTTCTCATTGGTTAATAAAACATGGGTTCATTAAAAGCCAACCACCACCAGAGAAGGAACTAGACATGCTTCGAAGCAACACACAAGAAATTCTCTCCACTGCCAACCATACCAGTTGCCGAGTGTTTTAAAAAGTACAACTTATTTAGCCCTGTTTCACTCCACCATATCACCAGATAGGTGAGTCTGCCTGACATATTCTCTGTATAGGAAAGGACATTGTGTTAATCATTGTATTCATGTTTAGATGTAAATAAATATTTTTATTAGATTTGATAAAGTATTCTTCTTATTCATATCAGTACCAAAATAAAGTAAAATAAAGTCATATCAAACATAAAAGTATGATATATTAATTCAGTCAGTTATGTGCCATGCATGATACATGCTTAGACAATCATGTATCTTTCAATACATGACTGACGAGGCAGATTTTTTCCCCGCAGTAGGTTGCTATTTCTTTCTGCGGTAGACCAGTTGCCATCCAAGGCTATAGAACCCGGTCTGTCCTGCTATTTACATATAACTGGAGGGAGAAGAAGAGAATTCATACCTTTCCCAAGGGTATTTACATTATACATACTCTATTCTCTCAGTAATGCTTGCCTTCATTCCTGACCACTGACAATCCCTCTCTTCCTCATTTTCAATATGTTCCTATAGTAAAATCATTAGTAATCAGTCAGTCAGTCAGTTATGTGCCATGTGTGATACATGCTTAGTCGATCATGTATCTTTCGATACATGACTGACAAGGCAAACTATTTTCCCGCAGTAGGTGATATATTAATTAACATCTTTAATCAACACCTTTAAAATGTATTACTGTGTATGTCTAGTTAGCCCCTCCCTTTGAAATTAAGAGAAGAAACACACAGTGGTTAATTATCTGCTTCATTTCTATTCTTTAATATCATGAAAAATTAAATATTTTAGTAAAATATATGTTCGATATTGTTATGGTAATTTACCCATGCATGCATGGACTCTCCCAGCTATAAATAGGAGCAGGTATTGCCTTTTTCAGAGGGAAGTTTCCAGCAGTCAGCTCTGACAGTTGGATTGAACATTCTTGCTGTAACACTCTCGTTTGTATATGTTTGTATTACTGTTTCTGTTAATATATTTGTTTAACTTAATTCCTCTCTTTGTGTTTTATTTCTGGCCCCTAACAAGGCCACAACAGATATTGAGTTTTAAAAGGATAATATGCCACAACTTTAAAAAAAAAATGTTACATCGTGATGACTGTACGACAGGGTCATAATATACCCTAGGATATAACTGATTCCCTATTTTAGTTCCAGAGTTGTTTTTTTTTTAGTCACATACAAGAATTTTCTTTTTTTAAATGGTATGGGTCACGTTAGTTTCCCTTGGATATTTTAAAATTTTAATGAATTAAAAATGTGCTCTTTCTTACATGCAGAAACAGAGTAAATTGTATGTTGGGATCCGTCTATCCAGGTTTTTGTTGCTGAGTTTTGGGATTCTAAACATTTAATAGCAACAACAACAAAACAGTGAAGTTTGTTTTAAGTAATAAAGTGTTAATAGCATGATGTGAGATGTGCGGACAGATTTATTTTATGATGGTCAGCCTGTAATTATGAGTTTATAGATAAAGGCTTAGTCAGCAGCTGCTGGTTAAGAAGAATCAGCAATGTTATTCAGTCTGGTCTGGCAGTTTGGCTTTAGTCACTTACACACTGCCATAAGGTTGCTCTCTGTACCTTTTCTATAAATACTTTCATGGTAATTGTTTGGATGAAGTATGGTACCTGGACTTCATGAATATAAGTGCAGTAAAAAAATAGAATGGTCACAAATTGACATATACTACTGCCAGAAACCTCTTAAATATTATAGAAAATTATGTGCCTTTTCTATAAATATTTTCATGGTAATTTTTCAGATGAGCTCTTTGCTATCGTACCATGATATTTTGAATTTAAATGAAGTACTAGACAGACATTGAGGTCTCATCAATTGACAGTTGAGATGGTTAGATGTAGCTGTAAATTCTATGCTAACAGTTTTTTTTTTTTCTCACAATTCCCGTTTGTAGAAATCCCTTCTGTCTTCATGCTTTCCAGCCAACTTTAATCTGAAAAAATTTAAATGGACTATCAAGTAGAACTCATAAATATGAACATATATACAGGGTTGGATTATCCTTTAGGCTAGTATAGGCTGCAGCCTAGGGACCCCACAAGCTTTCATAAAGAAAAGATTTTAATTTTCTAGATTATGCTTTCCTCCTTCCCACTTATTATTAATGTTTTCTTTATCTTATTCTTACACTTTCTAAACCTTTTTGTGTCTTAGTGGCTTTTACTGTCCTGCATGGGGTGTTACAGATTAAAAAAAAAAAAAAAGCAATTGTAGGAGTTTTTTCCAAAAAAGAATGGTCACAAATTGATATTCACTACTGCCAGAAACCTCTTAAATATTATAAAAAATTATGTTCCTTTTCTATAAATACTTTCATGGTAATTGTTCAGATGAGCTCTTCGCTATCGTACCATGATGTTTTGAATTTAAATGCAGTACTAGAAAGAGATTGAGATCTCATCAATTTACACTTGAGATGGTTAGATGTAGCTGTAAGTTCTATGCTAACCATTTTTCTTTAAACTTGTGGAATTTTGTTTCCATGTAGGGTTCCAGCCAACTTTAATCTGATAAAATTTAAATGCAACATCTGTCGATATCTACTGCTCTCCTGATTACTCTTTTCTCATTCCACTCATTATTAATGTTTCTGTTCTTAATTCCTACATGTCCTATAACCCCTTGTGTTTTAGTGGTTTTACTGCCTTGCATGGGGTGATACTGATTAAAAAAAAAAAATTCTAATTTCACAAGTTATGAACTTTTTGAATAAAAATTTTAGAAAATAATTTCATTGGATCAAAAATATCTTTTTTTGAATTTTTTGTATGAGTGATGAAAACAAAATTTTCTAAATAGTTAAAAAATAAATGTTCTTCCTGCTTATTATTAATGTTTTCTTTATCTGCTTATTTTTTATAAAAATAAATGGTAACCCTTTTTGTCTTAGTGTGGCTTTTAAAATACAATGTTACAGATTAAAAAAAAAAAAAAAATAATTGTTTGAGTTTTAAAAAAAAAATGAATGGTCACAAATTGTTGATATTGGGAACTACTGAATAGAAATCTCTTAAAATTATTAATTAAAACTGGTCAACGTTGGGAGCTTAATAAAAATCTAATTTCACATAGGTTTGAACTTTTTTTGAATACAACGTTTAGAAAATAATTTCAGACTGGCTCACAAAAATTTTATTCTGGAATTTGCATGAGTGGTGAAAGGAGTCATTATTTTCTAAATGGTCCAAAAATAAGATGTGGTAGGTGTACAACTACATCCACCAAGTATTTTGGTGGTATTTGTTGTTTATCAAACAAACCTTCTGATGGGATTTTATTGGTTGAAATAATGAAATCTGATGGGATTTTATTGGTTGAAATAATGAAATCTGATGGGATTTTATTGGTTGAAATAATGAAATCTGATGGGATTTTATTGGCTGAAATCATGAAATCTGATGGGATTTTATTGGTTGAAAAATATGTATAGGATTTAATTCCTATATATGTAATATAGAAACAACTCTAAGTAAAAGTTTATAAAGTTTTATTTGACTCATTCTTCTTTAGTCCTGAAAAACATTTTATTGTGAAGGATGGTTACAAATGAGAGGGGAGATGGGAGGTGCTTATTTTATTACCACATTGTAAAAATAATAAATAAAATCCTACATTATTAATTGAAGGAAAATATAACCAATACAATTTTTCAAAATTAATTAATTATTGCTACATTTTTTTTTCACGAGTACAGATCATATTGGCTTTCACTAGGTATTTTTAATTTTAATTATTTAAAAAGCAAAATTCTTTCTTACATGTGACAATGGAATTAATTACAGAGATAAAAATCCAAGATAACTTACAAAGAAAATACAAGCAGTACAACTGCAAAATTACTTAGTTTTTTTTAATTTTTAGATGGTATGTGTCTTGTTAGCTTTCTTTGGATATTTTTACTTTTAATGATTTAAAAATAAGAATTCTTTCTTGCCTTTGATAATAGACTTAATTGTAAAGATAAAAATCTGAGGTTGCTGATGCAGACTATATAAACAATGCAATTGTAAAATTACTTAATATGGCTGCCATTTATTGACAATACATGTAAAATTTATAATAATAAGAAAAAGAAATAAAATGATGAGAAACAGAAGAATATGGAGAGAACACAAAGAAAAGACAATGCAATTGTAAAATTACATAATATGGCCACCATTTTTTGATGATACATATAAAATTTATAATAAGCAAAAGAAGAAAACAGACAACAAACAGAAGAAAATGAAAAGGATACAAAGAAAAAATCAAGTAGAATGAAAAGATATAAAGAAGAGTGGTAAATAAAATGTTATTTATTTTGTTTAAAATTCAGGTCTTGAACATAAATAAACAAGAAAAATTCTAAAGTAATGATTTTTTTATTTATTTATCCAACAGATTACTTAAGAATTATTTTTAGTTGATAGGCATATTTGTGTAGACATGCCATTTATTATTTATTTGTTTTCATCTACCAGTGTGAATATTCAAGAAATCTTATTAAAAAAAATAAAAATAAAAATGTGAAATCTTTGGCAGGATTCAAACCTACATAACCTTATGAGATTTTTTTGGTATGATGTGTTTAAATGTTTCAGATTCTAAAAATTCTAGAAAAAGACAAGAAAGACCATCACTAACCTTAGACATCAGATCTTTCCTTTGATCTTAGACATCAGATATTTCAGTTGATCTTAGACATCAGATATTTCAGTTGATCTTAGACATCTGATATTTCAGTTGAACTTAGACATCAGATCTTTCCTTTGATCTTAGACATCAGATCTTTCCTTTGATCTTAGAAATCAGATCTTTTCTTTGATTTTCCAGACTTTTGAAATATTGATTGTAGATTTTTTTTTTTTGATCTTAGACATCAGATCTTTCCTTTGATCTTAGACATCAGATCTTTCCTTTGATCTTAGACATCAGATATTTCAGTTGATCTTAGACATCAGATATTTCAGTTGATCTTAGACATCAGATCTTTCCTTTGATCTTAGACATCAGATATTTCAGTTGATCTTAGAAATCAAATCTTTCCTTTGATCTTAGACAGCAAATCTTCCCTTTGATCTTAGACATCAACATTTTCCTTTGATCTTAGACATCAGATATTTCAGTTGATCTTAGAAATCAAATCTTTCCTTTGCTCTTAGACAGCAAATCTTCCCTTTGATCTTAGACATCATATCTTTCCTTTGATTTTAGATATCAGATATTTCAGTTGATCTTAGACATCAGATATTTCAGTTGATCTTAGACATCAAATCTTTCCTTTGATCTTAGACATCAGATCTTTCCTTTGATCTTAGACATCAGATCTTTCCTTTGATTTTAGACAGCAAATCTTTCCTTTAATCTTAGACAGCAAATCTTTCCTTTGATCTTAGAAATCAGATCTTTCCTTTGATCTTAGACATCAAATCTCAGTATGTTATAGTGGAACACACCTATTCTATAGTATATAGACTCTCCCACCTATAATAAATAAGTAGGAGTAGTAAGAGTAACGAGTCAGTCGCTCAGTGGAGTTGGTCAGTCAGTCGATGTTGGATGACCGTTAGTCGGATACTAAAAGTATCAGCAACCACAACCAGATTTACTCTGCCTTATACCTATTATATCAAGTTCCTAACGTTTTGTACGTCGAACCTATTTTAGGACCGACTTAGTACAAATACAAGCTTCTACTGTGAAATCACTCCATAACATAATACATCAGCATACCCATCACAAAATGTCTCAACATATTGAGAAACCAACATTGAAAAAAAAAAGAATCCAAAGTTTCCTCTACATAACCGCAAAATTATAAAAATATGTAAACTAATTATTAACCACTGTTTCTTCACTTTCAACAATATTTTCTATAAGCATTAATTCTGCCTAATTATGGGGATCAGCTGTCAGTGGTATTCTTACTTGGACTCTTCTAGATTTTTTTAAGAATCTGGTCCATTTAAAGACATCATGCCAAAAAGATCTATTAAGATATATAAATGACGTTCTTTTATTATGTCCCCAAGGATATAAAACTAATACACCTAATAATGAAACTTAATAAGGTTGAGCTTACCACTGAATTCATACATGAATTTGAAACAAACAAATCTCTAGCTTTCTTCAACATCTTATTAATACCTAACAGTAAGAAATTAGATTTTAAAGATTATCGTAAACCCAGTAACACAAAACAACCTAATTTATTTCTCTTTCCACGACAATCAAAGAATAAAATCTGGGCTTATCATAGGATTCTATCTTACGGTCATTGTGGTATGTAGTGCTGAATATCTAAATGAAGAACAGAAATATATTGAGAAAACTTTCAAACTTCATCACTACACACGTAATTTAATCCTCAATGCTAAAAAATTAGCTTACAAAATCCACAAAGCCAAAAAATTAGTCACTACTAATAACATTTCTAACAAAAATTACACAAAATTCATAATCTTATGCTCTAACACATTTTCTACTAAACTCGCAAAAAAATTAGTGGTCCCTAATATTAGGGTTGTTAACAGCACCTTCAAGACAATCAAAGATATAGTTAGGAAGAAAAATAAACCCAACACCAATTCAAATGCTGGGATTCATCTAATAAATTGTTTACAATGCAAAAATGGTTGTGTGCATCACAGGACTCCAAAACCTGCATCTATAAACACAAGAGAGATTTGTTTTTAGACAAAAGATCTAACTTTCTCATATTTTATAGAAACAATACTGGATATAACTCTGATTTCATTAATGACACCCAAACACAATTCTTTAAGGAGAAAATACTTTGAAAGCTTAATAATAATGTTATTACCAACTATAAACACATGCCTAAAACATTAAATTATCTCGCCATCCATTTTTAAATCTATTCTTAAAGAATCTAACATATGTTGCCATATATGGTCTGGTGCCTCTGCTGTTCATCTCAAGGTTCTCAACAAAATCCAAAGATGGATATGCAATGTGATCGGTCCTGACTTGGGGTCTTAACCCCAGTCACTTTCTCACCAACATAATGTGGCTTCCCTCTCTCCCTTCTATAAACATTTTTATGGCAACTGTTCTGACGAGCTATTTTCAGAGGTGCCTCAACTGCATAAAGTTAAGTGTACTACTAGGTTGGTATCTCAGTTTCAACCTTTTACTGCCAAAACAGTTAAATGTAACTGCTTCTTCTACTCCAACAGCTTCCTTCTCTTGCACTTCCCAACAGTGGAACTCCCTTCCCCTTGCTTGCTTCTCTGATAAAATCTTCAAAAATTTAAAAGTAATGTCCATTGACATTTTCTGTTGCCTTGACCCCAATTTTTCTTTTTATCCTCCTCAGTTCTTTTTTTTTTTATCCTTTCTTCATCCCCATCCATACCCAGTCTTTTCTTTTACTTACACTCTCTGTAGCCCCTTGCATATTAGTGGAACTCCTAACTTGCTTGGAGTGAAATACTCAAAATATATATATATATATATATGTGATAAATATAGCAACAAAGATGAGAACAACAGTCTGAATAATGTAAATAGTGTATATATATATATATATATATATATAGTTTATGCAAAACTAGGTAATCCGTATGGGTAGACCCAAGGAGGATGATATCCAGAGAGCTCAATGTAAATTCAGAGCAAATATGTTTGAATAAAAACAGATCACTTTAAGGCTCCATGTAATAAGTTATTTCACCATAACCCTTTTAAAGGGCTCTGTATCATCAGACTTTACTTCCAAAAGTTGAAATGAAAAATGAAAAGAAACTTACACATTTTTGACGGACCGCACCAAGTGTATGTGAAATTAACGAAGTGAGGACGTGAGGTGGGAGAGAAGATATGAATGAGTTAGATGTACCATTTTCAATTCCTTATCCTTAACTCCACTCTGTGTAGGCTAGACGTCGCTTAACTTAACGTGTTGCTATCTCAATATAGATGGGTAAGGGGTGAGGGAGAAGGCCGACATTAAAGGTGGAAGATACAGTTAACAATAAAATAATAAATCAGGATTCAAAAAATTTTAGATGCTGTTATTTCGCATTACTTTAAAGGGTATCTTTGGGGGTTAGAGTTTGATATAAATCTAAATGTCTAAAAAATCAACGACGAATTTAATTTGAAGTTTGTTGGAGTTTTGGGTATTTTCTATGAAATAGTCGATTGGAAAAATCATAGAAAGTACATTGAAAGAATAATCCATTTTATATCTAGTAATCCTTTTTATTTTCCTAAACTTTTTTCTTATAGCTTGTTAGGTTGACATCTTTTCGTTTGATTCTTGTTCATAAATTAAATTCGTTACTGTTTTTAGATACCTAATGTTATATCTCGTACAAGATATAATAAACAAAGTAAACCCGAGTGTGGTTTTTAATAATAATTTTATAATCGGATGTAGGTATGTCAAAATACAGAGACAGAGTCAGGAGTAAGCTAACCGCAATGGTGTTAGTAAACGAAGACCTTCTTTTTGTCGCTCTCCTTACCGTTTCCTGTGGTCGTACTTTATCGGCCACCAGACCGTCCATTATCGTGAATGGGGAAGTTGGGTTATCTCATCACAACACCTAATTATCAAGGTTTATTCCAATTCAAATAATTTTATCATCCATAATGATTATTAAAGGGTAATATATATATATGAGGATAAAATTTTTTAAAAACAAAATTTTTTAAAATCCTTAATATTTAGGATATAACAGTGTAAAGAATTTAAAATTGAAAAATTTACTTACTGTAAATTAATATACGTTTTTTTTAATTATTTTTCTCCTGGTGCAGTGTCATGGCCCACAACTATTGCTCAAGGGTTAAAATGTTTCTTAAGTGCCCATTTTTTTCTGTATTTGCATTTTTTCCTTGACTCTGTTAGTGACGCGCACATGTCGATGTTTGCTTGCATGTCCATTAATCCGTACAAGAGTATACTTCCAGTATCTGTATATATTTCTGAGATGAGGGTTATGCACACCATTATTCGGACTATTGTACTCATCTTTATCGCTATATTTATTACAATGTTTTGACCGTTGTACACTCCGGCCTTCTTCAGGTTTTTGGAATGGCGAACTTAACCCTTTATTTCGCTCACTGGGGTAGACTGTTCTAGTTTCATGTGCCACATGTCACAGTGGATGAAGGCATTGGTTAGATCTAGTGACAGGACCCAAAGAGTGTGAGTTCAATACCCGGTTAAGGCAGTGGAGAACTTTCAGAGAGAAATTAACAGGAGATAACTGATAACCGACATCCATTAAACATGGCATATGGAACTAGAATAGTCTGCCCCAGTGAGTGAAATAAAGAGTTCAGTTCAACATTCCAACCACCTGTAGAAGACCAGAGCGTACAATGGCTGAAATGTTGTAATAAATATGGTGACAAAGATGAGGACAGTAGTCCGAATAATGTAAATAGAGTATAGTTCCAGTACACAATAGATATGTTGATGACATTTGACTTCATGCTAGCACAGCTACTGATGGACCCTAAGGGTTTGGTCTAACCAATTTCACTCACAAGGCTTGGGTCAACCCATGGTAATGTTTATAGGGAATTTTTTAAAGTTGCCGCAGGCTGGAATTGACCTTTCCAGTCAGATAACATCAGGAAGTCTCCTTCCTGTCAAACTGACAATGGTGAGATTGAAACCTAGGTTTCATGGTCAGAATGTGAATGTTCTAACAACTTGGCCACATGCCTATATATATATATATATATATATATATATATATATATATATACACACACACATTCAGACATATATTATATTGCAAATATAAATTATTGTTATTCAGTTAATTTGAAGACAAACTTAATGTAATTGTAATTGTTGTAATGGTGATTTTTGTAAACACTATCAAGATGTCTTATACTCCATATGTTCTACTGCACAACATCTAAAAACACATTCCTGTCCACCTTCACAATACAGGAAAATACTTGTTGGCAACACCAATATACTACACAAAGAAAATAATAAACAAAAACTTGAAATTCTCAAGGCCCTCTATATCAAAAGCAAGCAACCAACACTCAACAAAATTTATAACGAGTATTGTAGTAATGTTTTAAAATGCATTTGAGTTGACTAACATTTAACAACATGTTGCATTTTACCATCTCTGGTTACCATCCTCCCCTCTGCATTGTAAATGCTTGTTTACAAAACATTGTAACCACAATGGTTAATTTTAAAATGATTATAACAGAACACAGTCATGCATGTTTACAAAAATCACCATCACGATTAGTTACATTAAGTTTGTCTTTGCAATTCACTCAAGGATGATTTGAGGAGACTGAAAGTATTTGGGCTAAAAAAAATATGGTGAATTCCTTGATGAATTTCAACTTAACATCAAAAAGATAATTAGAAAACTAAAAAGGATTATTATAAAAATAAAGAGACACAATATGTCTATATTATTTAAGGAAATATGCTTGACTGAAGATATGCTAAATACACACACACACACATATATATATAAAAATATGTTTTGTTAAATAATATGGACATATATTTATTTTATAATCTCTCTGTCTTTCTCTCTCTCTCTCTCTCTCTCTCTCTATATATATATATATATATATAAATGTGCATAAACTATACTCAACCATATAAAAAATTAATTCTATTAATTTGCCAATGTAATTCTAACTCAGAACCACAAGTGGCTGTCCTTTCAAGTGGGAGGGAAGAATTTATTTTCATTTCTTTGAGAAAAATTCTAATTTCCTGGTAGTGTCTATGAATAGATTCTTTAATTCGAACAATCACTTTACTTAATTGGGGTTTCTTTCACATTAATCTGTAAACTTCAGAAAAATTTTTCCAATTTAACGCTTTGTTTTCAGCCTTTTGAATAGAAAATGCAACAGTAGCATTTTGAACATTTTAATTCAGTCAGAACTGGATTAATGACGTATTAGTCTGTATTGGTTTTTGTTGAGTAATAATCAGAATTCAGGTTACCTATCTTTGGCAAATCGAAATTTGTTGGCTGACTCAGGATTTAAAGAAATTTTTTCATGATTGCTCTAAGATTATGATTTTTTTTTTTCCATTTAGAAGGTATGGTCATCTAGTTTGCTAATATTTCTGTAGATATTAATATCATTTAATTTGAAAACTTGTGATATTTTGTGATTATTTTAAAACTATGATCAGTCCATTATTGATTTTTATCAAAATTCTATGGTTCAATAAACTCTTCATTATTACTATTATTTTATTACTAGTTTTATTCCATCTTATTATTGTTGCTTTTTATCCCAACACTCTGGCTCTATACACTCTTCATTATTACTATTATTTTATTACTAGTTTTATTCCATCTTATTATTGTTGCTTTTTATCCCAACACTGGCTCAATAAACTCTTCATTATTACTATTATTTTATTGCTAGTTTTATTCCATCTTATTATTGTTGCTTTTTATCCCAACATTCTGGCTCTATACACTCTTCATTATTACTATTATTTAATTACTTGTTTTATTCCATCTTATTATTGTTGCTTTTTAGTGTTTTTATATAGACAAATTTTGTCTATTTATTTTATGTAAATTCCTTTCATATTGTCTGATAAGCTTAATAACATTATCATTGAAAGACAAAAGAAAATCACCATATGGATACATGTTTTTTAATCCTAAGCTTCTGGCTTACATAAGCCATCATCAGAGATGACAAGTAAATTACAATAAATTAAACAATACACGGACATAGCAACAATGATAGTCTGTTTGTTTGCATGGAAGATTTCCAAGTAATGATAAACTCGTGCATACAAGCCACTGGAAGCAAAAATCACACCATGTCCCATGAATCAAACATGACCATGCAAGAATGAAAACAAGAAATGTTAAGTATGGAAAGCCGTTGGTATAAACCAATGGCTTTTGTTATCAATTACAGGCATTTGAGTATATTTGTGGAGATTTCATAGTTTATTTTGCTCAGTTTAGATTTCAACTGTTTTATGTATATAGGTTCAAGAATTTTTTGTTTTTGTTTATTGTTTTCATTTTTAAATATAGTTGTGTTTTCAACAAGGATTTTCCGGAATTGTGTATGTGGCCAGGAATGTTGTTTTAAATGCCTAAATATATATATATATATATATATATATATATATATATATATATGAAGAAATATAATTTTAAGGTGTGCTATATTTATGAGATAAAGTACTCAATATCAGAGATAGAGCATATGTAAATATAAAAGTGAATATTGAGGTCAACACTCAGAGTTGACAGCCTGTTTCATGCTAGATACAATTGTATGGCCTATATATATATATATCTATGTTTGTGTATTTAGGCAGCAAATTCTCCCTTAGGTATGTCTGATTGAATAAAATACAAACATTATATCTGCTTATTTTTATCATAGTCCTTTCATATTCATGAATATATTTTTGCATTTAAATGCTACGTATGACAGTTATGTTTTAGTGTTCATAAGAATGAGAAAACTTATCCATTATGGAATTTTTTATGTTGGAATGTCATGGTCAAGCATACATTAAAGCGTGAATATACAAATTATATAGCGTGTATGCAAAAATTAAAAAACTGAAGACCTTCCCAAAAATGTCAGATAAAGGTTTCTCAACATATATATATATATATATATATATATATATATATATATATATATCCTATAATTGCATTCACTTACATGCTAATACCCTTGGGAAAGGTATATATCGTCTTCTTCTCCCTCCAGCTATGGGTAAATAGCAGGACAGACTGGATTCTATAGCCTTGGATGATAGCTGGTCTAGGAGAAGGACAACTCTGAATTTAAAACCTGCAGAGAGTTGTTTGGGGACCTTGTGGCATGTAGTGCACCAGGTCTCTGTATTCAGCCCTTCAAGAAGTGTGGATGGTTCTGCTTTTTTTTTCACCACTATAATCAAATCATATGTGCTGGTATCTGGCTGACAGTTCCTAGGAACTGAGCTGCTTATCCATCATATGTTGAATATATGATGGGAGAGTCAAATATATAAATATATATATATATATATATATATATATATATATATATATATATATATATTTACATTGACAAAAGATATGAAAATAAACCAGTTGTTACTGAAAATAATTCTTTTACCATCTGTGATGAAATACTTATGTACACAGAAAGAATAGTAATTCCTGCTTCATATAAAAAAAGAATTTTCAAGCAATTTCATGCTGGACATACAGAAATGTCAACAATTAAATGCTTTATGAGAAGATATGTACATTGGCCTGAAATGGGCCATGATATTCAAAATTTAGTTAAATCATGCAGAGGTTGTGTTCTAGATTCAAAATAACTACCTGTAAGTTATCAATCCTGGCCTAACACTGATAAACCTTGGTCTAGGTTGCATATTGATTACGTGTGGTCTTTGAATAGTTCATATTACTACTACTGTACTGATGCGGCATTCACCCTGGGCGGATTGAGCCGGCTTCTTCCTGTTATGAGAAGAAGATTCTTGGGATAAATTATAGAAGTAGGGTACCCAGGCCTACTCGGATAACGTTCTTGCTTGCCACGGTGTTCCCACAGATGCAGAGACAAAACGACCAGAAGCCGCCAGTTACCGATGCAGACGCTCCTTGATTTTCACCAGAGCCCTTGTTAGAAGGCGTGTGTGTCAGACCTGTCCGCCTTTTAAAGTGGCCCTACCAGGAACGAAAAATTCGGCGGCATAGCTCTGACACTACTGTTTACACCTCCCCCCACCGACTGTGAGGTAAGGGTTGGACTTTGGGGGCTTACAGTACCAGGTGTTCCCAAGCGATCCCCCATCTAAGTACTGACCTGGCTCTACGCTGCTTAACTTCAGTGATCGTACGAGAACCGGTGTTTCAGCGTGATTTGACCGTAAGCAATAGTTCATATTACTTGACTGTCATCAACAGTTTTACAAAGTGGCCAGAAATGTACTTTAGTGTAACTGTAAATTTTCTTCATGAACTGCTTTCAAGATTTATAGTTCCAAACACTATAGTGACTGTTAATGGCATGCAATTTACTTTGAGTGACTTTCAAACATTTTGCAAATACTATGCAGTTGAACACATAACAATGCCGCCAAGATCAAATGATCAAGGTGAATATTTTGTTGATATGTTCAAAAGGGCATTAAAGAAATGAAATGGGGAAGAGACAGAATTAACGATAACATCTGGAGATAATATTTTCTTTAGGATTTACAGGAAAAAAAAAATTGGGAAGATGGTAAAATAGTAAATCACATTGGTGTAGGAATTAGTTGGACAAACAGACCAATACTCGACTGTATTGCAAGTTGAGTCGATATTTATTGTAAAAAAATTACACAATTATGGCACAAGGCCAAAATGGGGGGGGTTGAGGCTGGTCATCACTATCTTATACCTAGCTAATCCGATTCACAACCCATTCATACATTACAATTTCCACATTCATCATAAGAACTCGTCCATCACCAATCAATCCTCCATACACCATAATGCCGCATCCTCTCAAGGGGGATCAACAAAATGCGCCCCAGGCCATAAAAATATAACGATTATATATGTACATTTAAAAATTTATGGATGAATAAAATGAAAGGGGAGGGAGATGAACCCAGTAAGAAACTAAAAAGATACACAAAAGCAACTAAACATAACTGATGTTAGTAGGGCCTGTCCAACCCTCAAAAAGGAGAGTCCGCTGTATTCTGCTCATTTGAACAAAATCAAGAGGCTCTCTTGCTAAGGGAGTGGAAAAAGGATAAAAAAAATTATACGGCCATGGGAAAATCTGGGGACGTTGGGAATCTCAACCTGGATCATAACCAAAAATGTGGCCAGAAACAACACTTACTTATATTAACTAGGTGCACAAAAGCTTGTCTAACCTAACCATGGGGAGGGCTCCACAGGAAACCATCCCGATGTGACGTAGGCTTGACCTAAAAGAGAAAATCAAGGCTAGCCCCATTCAAATGAACCAAGCTCGCCTCAGTCACCCACCCTTTGCTGAAGACTGTTGAATGCAAGTGTTTTCTATCAGTTCTAATCTTCATCTTGAGCTGATGCTCAAAGAATCGGATCAGATCCTGATGAGAAAGACAGATACCCCGCAAGACTTCCTCCTGTCACGTTGTCCAAATCACCATTCAGGCTGTGGCCAGCAGCATCAGAAACACCCTCCGTTTCACCTGGAATATGGGAGCGACACATTGTCACACGCATATGCGCGATCAATGGGCACAAGCTTTTCGGGAACGAGACAAGTCATCAGCTTGCCAACATGGTCCCATAAGGGGCGGACACAGGGACAATGGTAGAAGGCATGCGAAGCCGTTTCTACTAAGCCAAGGCCACACCGTTCACAGTCTGGCAAATCCGCCAAGCCCAATATGAAGACCTTGTCATTGAGAGGCAGCCGATTCCAAGCCAACCGCCAGGTAAGTGAAAACTTGGGGTTACTGAGATAATCTGCCACTGGCGCCCAAGACCAGTAAGAGTAAAACTCCTCCTCCGACAAGTCGAGCTCCTCACATAGGGAATCCTTCGCGATTCCCTCCACTAGAAGACAATAGAAGACTTACTAGGCCGGGAAAGGCCAATAGACCGAGGAACAGCCAACAAGGCTGACCGACACTCACAAAGGAAATCCGATTGATTGCGGGGTTTACGATGGTGCTCAACCCACGAGATGGGGGGATTGATAGTAAGGAAAGGGAACGTATCCCTAACAATCCCTGCCATAATCGAATCTCTCATCAATGCACGGTGTAGGAAAGCCAACCTCGAGGTAAGTTTGTGGCTCACCAAGTGTGGCATTCCCAGCACCCCATGACACGGATGTTGTGCACAGACTTGTCTGTCGACCCGATTCCCATGTTCCCTCCATAAAATGGAGGATAACGAGCACTTGAGCGCCTTCCAATGGCTTTTACAGAGAGGAATTACTGACAATCGATAAAGGACAAGAGGGAAAATGTATGTAGCACACACCTCTGCCCTGCCTTTCACGGACAACCTCCAGCGGCGCCAAGTCTGCCCGGCAGCATCGACCTTCACTCGTACTTCAGACCAATTTTTCTCCAGCTGGAGGTTGGGTCCAAACCACACTTGAAGAATGTGAACAGGACCGTCCGTCCAATCAAAGGGCCCCGGAAGATCAACCCCATTCCATGCACCTAACTGCAAGCTGGACGACTTGTCGCGTTTAATCTTGGCCCCTGTCACCTTTTCGTACCGATCAAGCGCCTTCAGTACCACCTCAATGTTGCTGCAGGATGACACAAAAGCAGATACGTCATTGGCGTACGCAGAAACCCTGGCTCAAGCCCCTCCAGGAACGGCGATTCCACGTAGGGCCAGATTGCACACACTGTCCCTCAGCCAGTGAAGGTGAGGCTCCAACGCCAAAGCATAAAGTAGAGGTGACAGTGGACAACCCCAACGGACTGACCTAGACAGTGCAAAAGTGCCCGACAGCTTCCTGTTCACTGGTACTACAGCACTGGGGGTGCGATACAGGAGACCAATCCAGCAGCAGAAGTTGGGTGCGAATCTGACGGATTGCAGGGCAGCAGCAAAGTAGTGATGGTCAACCCTATCAAATATCTTGGACTGATCCAAATTGATCAGCACTGCCTCATCGTCGTCTTTTACACCCTCTATGATTGTGTGGATCAGATGAAGGTTGCTCTGAATTGTTCAGCCCCTCACAGAACAAGTCTGCTCTGGATGCAACAGAGACTCAGCAACTGACTGCAAATGCTGCTGCAGGATCTTGGCCAAAATCTTTAACTCTGTGTTCAGCAGAGATTTGGGCCTGTAGTCATCTAGTTTCCCCCCAACACCCTTGCCATTTTTGAACAGTGTCATCGCACCCTTGGAAAACAGGTTGGGGAGGATCCCCTGCTGAAACCAGTTGTTGAACACCACAGTCAAAATCAGGACAAAGATGTGCAACAGCCTCAAGTACAATTCATAGGGCAAACCATCCAGACCGGGAGACTTGCCTCTGCCAACCTTCTTCAATGCCGCATACACCTCACCCTCTGTGATCTCTCCCTCACAGCCAGCTGATTCAGTTGGCAAAAGCCGAGGAAAGTAAGCCAAATAGCTGTGAAACTCGTGAAGACCAGGTTCCTTAGTAAAACGGCTCTCAAAATGCTTCCGAAATGCCTTGCGCATGTCGTCAGTGGCTCGAAGAATATGCCCCTCTGGGGTTTTGACTTCTCAAATGTAACAACCGCCAATTCGACAGACCTCTTCCCTGCACAATTCTGCGTCCATGTTCACAGCTTCAGAAGATATCTTGCT
Source organism: Acanthosepion pharaonis (assembly GCA_903632075.3). Taxonomy (NCBI): domain Eukaryota; kingdom Metazoa; phylum Mollusca; class Cephalopoda; order Sepiida; family Sepiidae; genus Acanthosepion; species Acanthosepion pharaonis. Next base: position 529,036 of record CAHIKZ030001290.1, on the reverse strand, counting down.
TAACCTATGTCTAATTACCTGGCCCAAGCACTAGTTTGGAACTTCCTTGCAAAAGTAACCCTGTATGGATTTTTGTTAGTCTCACCTATGTTTTGTTGATTGTCTGATATTGTTTCTGTGAATTGTTTTATATTTTTCTGTTGTGGGATCCTCATCGTTATGGAGGAGTCTTCACAGCAGTCACAAGTAGCCCCCTCCCCCATTGCTTCTTCAGCTTGGGAGGCAAATGTACCTAATTCCCTCAATCTTTGAGGCTGTCTTTCACAGGACAATCTCCCTGTTGACCACAGATGTGAAGACAAGAAGATTGATCAGTGTCAGCATGGAAATAATGGAAGAGGCATTAAAGAGCCTCAGTATTAGTTCCAAAATATTGGTGAGAAGGTTCAATGCTATGTGGGACATTTTGTTGTCAACAGTACTGGCTGGGAGTATCCTCACAGCAAAATTGGTGAAGATGCAGACCAAATATTTGGACACAAGGAAGACAAGGATCATCCTTTATGGGGTACCACTTCATATAGAGGGGGACCATCTGGGGGCAGTTTTTGCTCACTATTGACAAGTCACTGAGGTTGTAAGGACCAAGAGTAAGGTGAGCATTGCCACAGGAGAGGTGGCTATGCTATTAACTCTGATGAGGAAAAACTTTACTGAAATTCCTGGCATCTTATTGCATTGCAGTCAGAACATTTTTGTTGTTGTGGAGGGCCGGTGGTCTCACTGCTGGCCCTCAGCTCTGCTGGCCACAACAATGAATTGCCCCGGAAGGAACCCAGTACTATCAATCCAGCAACCTACAACATTGGAAGAGGGAGTGAGGCCAGACAAGTGTAACCAGATCCCCAAGAATTCCGGTGAATGGCTGAAGTTGGTGAAGAGGGGACAAATGGTGGTGGCTCCTTGCTCCCTACAGAATGAATGAGAAGACCAGAAGCAGGGTGCAAGGCAGTAGTCACAGAAACCAGAGCAGCAACAGCAACCAAAGAAGGAGCAACCACTGCAGTAGGAAATACAGCAGCTCACGGTAGGTGAGATGGAGGTGGATGACATGTTGTCATCATGTTCTTCTTTTATAAAAAGGGAAAGAGAGGAGGAGGTGGAAGAGGACAAAATCATAAAAAAGAAAGAAAAGGACTGGTCAAAGCAGAGGAGAGAGTGCTGTGGGACATGCTGTCCCAATCTGCTCCTGTCTCACCAGACAAAAACACATATGTGGACAATGCTAGAAGTCTCCCTTCTTCCCGCATCAAGAGTTTAGCTGCTACTTCCCTGATAAAATCTCAACCAACCATCCTCAAAAAAAGATGCCCTTCCCTATCTGTTGCATTGACAGGAAGGCATCAGAGACCTCTCCTCCCAGAGAAAGGCCCTTCTGAGGCCATTGTTTAAATTCACTTGATGGGAAGTCGATAGAAGACCTGAGGAATTTCCTGCACACTCTTGGGGTAATAACATTAATTAGAAATACAGGTGGCAAATTAAAAGTGTGCAACCTCTTAGACACCACCAAACAATCATTTCCTAAAATAAGAATGGCTCAGGTGGAGAGGGAAGATTTTAAAAAATTAACCAGATTATGTGCAGGGAGGGTACCTGTATTAATCCACCTCACTTTATATATGACTCTTAAGCTAACCTTCCCAGCAGACATCGGCAATATTGTCACAGATGGTTGAATTACAACCAACATTAATAGTGAAAATCTGAGACAATTTGTCGGGGTTTTGACCTCCGCAGATTTTCGCCCAGTCTGTGTCTAAGGGGCTCAGGCTTAAAAGATGTGTAAAAAGCTAGCTAGCTTGGATGTGAGGGGCTTGAGAGATTGGGGTAAGGCTGCCCACCTGCTTTGTGATCAAATGTACTAGATGTGGCTACAATCCAGGAGACAGACTTTGTTTGTGACGTCAATGCTCATGTGCTGTCTAGTGACTGTTTATTCAGCATACAGGGACCATCAGGTCATAGGTGTTTCCTTGTTAGTCAAGTGTTCTAGGGTGCAAGGGTTGACCTTGTCCATGTGGACATGGAGGGCCGGTTGATTGTGGCCGATATTGCCATGAGCAGTGGTTCATTTTGGATCATTGTGGTTTATGCACCCAATGAAAGTGGGAGTGTGTCGACGTTTTCTGTCAGTTGTGGACGTTCTTGGTGGATTCGTAATGCTTAGACTTAATGGAGAGCCGGAATGCCATCCTGGACCACAAAATAGACAGGGGGTAGGAAGCTAGTGGGAGGTCATCAGGCAATTGTAGCTTGGTTGATCAGATTGGCAAGTTTGTGCTCATCAATCGATACCAGGCAGATCTTCTGGGGCAGGAGATGTGGATGTGGGCACTTAAGTAGTCATCTCTCCAGGTAGCTAGCTACCTGGACAGAATATTAGTAAGAACGGTTGATCTAGATTCTCCCACGTTCCCCCATTTACACTATTCAGATCACAGACTTGTCTGTGCCTGGTTTAGGTAATAGGCCCTGAATGGCTGGATACTGGAAGTTTAGTCTGTCCTTACAGGAGAGTTGAGACTTCCAGCCACAGCTGACTAGATTAGTGCAGTGGGAATTAGTGGGGGCAGTTATTGGGAATAAGTGGTGGGAGAAGCTTAAGGATAGGATTAGGGCCTTCACCATTGAATATAGCCAACAATTTGCTCTAAATAAGGCTAAAAAGTGGGTCAATATCATATTTTTGATTTACCTAGGGACTTGACAAATCCAATCATAAATAGTCGCCATGTTAGTAAAAGAAAAAAAAATCATCAGAAAACGTTGGAATTGAACCCCAAAAAGAAGTACATCTTTTTTAAATATATATTAAAAAGAGAATGTGTATCTTAAAAAGGGAGGTGCTGTGTAGAAAGATTGACTAACCTTCTCTAACCTTATTGAAAAATAGACTCATCCATCCACTATGTGTAGAACAACTGCTCATGGAACAGGGGCAAAAAGTGGGCCGCAAAGGGGTAAAGCTTTCCAGTCGTACACTTGTCGTACTGAACTATATTCTCAATCCATGTTCTCATGTGATTAAACCCTTCTTCACTCAACCTTTTGTTTACAGTGTTTTCTTTACAGTTTTACTAACCAGCAACTATGAGTGATATATGAAATTTATAACAGAAGATATCCTATGTCTCCATAAAATGTCCAGTCATAAGTGATTATTAAAAAATTTTTATCGGGGTTAATAAAATTTGTCTATAAGTATACTTTCTGTTTCTTGTATAGTTTTAGAGTATTTCACCTGTTTACCTGTCATTAGGTGTCCTGCCCTGTTTTTTCAATAGAATACCATCATTCTTTAAATTGTGACCTGTCGCCTTTTTTTACATGTGAAAAAAATAAATTGTTTGTGTGTGTATGTATACATGCCTCAAATGCACAAAACACTTGTTTTTCACACTTGCTTTCATCTTTGTAATATTAACAAAAATCTAGGAGACATCATTGTTTGCTAATCAAATACTGATTAGTTACAAGCATGTTTTTAATACTTGTTTTCGTTCTTTCTCTATGTAGACAATTTTGCGAAGATAGTGGCAAAAAAGAAAGAAAATATTAACAAAATTAAAGAGACTTGTTTGCTGAACTAATATTGATTGGCTACAAGCATGTTTCTCATACTTGCTTTCATCCTTTCACTAATGTTCTGAAGACGATGGCAATAAACATGGAAATATTAACAAAGTAAAAAGAACTTTTTCTGTCCAGAAATATTTGATAGAAAGTAAAAGATTTTGAGAATAATATATAATTAGGTTGAGCCATAATTAATCACTGTTTTGTTGAAACCAGGTGTAACATCAAATCTATCTAATATATGTGACAGTTAAGAATAAATATCTTAAGTGTTTTGCATGGTACCTGCAGTGTACACACTGTATTAAAGAATAAATTTCTTACCCCCCCAATCAATATAGGCATTGAAAGTGCATTTAAATCACATAAATGTTACAGGTGTTCCAAGCAAGAGAATAATACTATGGAGACATCTCTTCAGATGCTGTCATCTTCTTCTTCTCAGATTTTTTCATTTCCTTTTTCTCTTCTGATTTCTTCGTATTCTTTGTCTTTTCAGATATCTTAAATTTCTTCTTCTCTTCAGATCTTGTGTTCTTCTCTCCAGATTTCCTTCTTTTCTTCTTCTCTTCAGTTTTTTAGTTTTCTTCTTCTCTTTAGATTTTCTTCTTCTCTTCAGATTTCCTTATCTCTCTAAATTTCCTCATTTTTTCTTCTCTTTAAATTTTCTTTTCTTCTTCTCTACAGATTTTTTTTTAGTTTTCTTCTTCTTTCCAGATTTTCTTCTTCTCTTCAGAATTCCTTGTTTTTTCTTCTCTTCAGATTTCCTCATTTTCTTATTCTCTTCAGATTTTCTCATTTTCTTCTCTCCAGATTTTCTCATTTTCTTCTTCTCTCCAGATTTTCTCATTTTCTTATTCCCTTTCAGTTTTTTAGTTTTCTTCTTCTCTTCAGATTTCCTACTTCTTTCTTCTTCTCTCCAGATGTCATTTTCTTCTTCTCTTTAGATTTCCTTGTTTTTAATTCTCTCCAGATTCTTTTAGTTTTCTTCTTCTCTTCAAATTTCCTTGATTTTTCTTCTCTTCAGACTTCCTCATTGTTTTCTTCTCTCCAGATTTCTTCATTTTCTTCTTCTCTTCAGATTTCCTTCTCTCTCTAAATTTCCTCATTTTTTCTTCTCTTTAAATTTCCTTTTCTTCTTCTCTCCAGATTTTTTTAGTTTTCTTCTTCTCTCCAGATTTTCTTCTTCTCTTCAGATTTCCTAGTTTTTTTTTTTCTTCTCTCCAGATTTTCTCATTTCCTTTGTCTCTTCAAATTTTTTTTTAGTTTTCTTCTTCTCTTCAGATTTTCTTCTCTTCAGATTTATCATTTTTTTTTTTACTCATCAAATGTCTAGTGCAGGCAGTAGTTAAATAAGTCCAATACACTCAAACCCTCAGTCAGTATGACTTGTGACTTTGTGCTAGCATGTCACATTGAGCTATTGACCAGTACCTTGTTAAGTTTTAGTGGTAGTGACATGAAAAATGTGGTGTAATTGAAAAATAACCTTGCTATCAAAAAATCAAAAATGCTGAAAACATTTGAAGGAATGATTCTAACTCATTCATATACTTCATCCAACAGGGAGATGGGAGCATTACTCCTAGATTTGGGTAACAGAGAAAATAGTATCAAATAGGGTTCTCCCTTGAAGCATTAGTCAGCATGACTGACCCGATGACAATATGGCTTCTCTAAATTATAGTATTTACTCGACTAAGACTAGAATATTTTACTTTATTGTAAAATTAATACACTACTAAAAGGCAGGGAATCAGTTAGCAGGCTAGTAATTCCCAAAGCATGGATATTTGCCTTACCCACCTCCCACTCCACATAGCAGGATGTGGCACAAGGCCGTTTTTAATGCGGGTTCAAAACAAAGCCCGTAGGTTTGGGCAAAAATTCCCCTTGTAGACATCTTCTTAAGGCACTGAACCTGAGGCTGTGAAATTTTCAACCCATATCAGTATCAATTTTCTATTCGAAACAGCATCATTCTGATATAACATGAAATGAGCCTGAAAAGTTCTTTGTGTTGCAATTAGAAATTAACCATTCTTACAAAAACATTTCAAGAGGAACCACACTATTCAAGCCAAGATGATATCTGAAGAAAAATGGTCAGATATTTGTGAGATGAAGACAACATTGCCACTTGTCTCAATTCACTATCACCACCCAGGTAACAGTTTAAAATGTGGCAGGTATTTCTGCCTTACACTGTATTTTCTGCGAGGGCAAAACTGAGCCTGTAGGTTTCGGCAAAAATTCCCTGTAGACCCTGTATACATGGGGTCAGGTAGCTGTCTGAAGGAAGAGAGTTCGACAAGCACAGCTAGAGACGAATCTCCAACTAATTCCCAAAGCAAGGTTATTTACGTCACCTCCCCTCAAGGCAGAATGTGACACAAGGCCGTTCTTAATGAGGGGTTAAAACCAAGCCTGTGGGCTCAGGCAGAAATTCTCTGTAGACACTATAAAAACAACAAAGATGAGGACAATAGTCTGAATGCAAATAGTGTAAATAATGATAACTCCTCATTCCAGAAATTCAGACAGAAGGCGATCAGGTGATAATAACAACAAAGATAAGGACAATACTCTAAATACAAATAGTGTAAATAATGATAACTCTTCATCCAAGAAATTCAGACGGAAGGCAATCAGGTGATAACAACAACAAAGATGAGGACAATAGTCTAAATATAAATAATGTAAATAATGATAAATCTTCATCCCAGAAATTCAGACAGAAGGCAATCAGGTGATAACAACAACAAAGATGAGGACAATAGTCTAAATATAAATAATGTAAATAATGATAACTCCTTATCCCAGAAATTCAGACGGAAGGCAATCAGGTGATAATTACAACGAAGATAAGGACAATAGTCTAAATATAAACAGTGTAAATAATGATAAATCTTCATCCCAGAAATTCAGACAGGTGATAACAAACAAAGATGAGGACAATAGTCTAAATAAAATAGTGTAAATAATGATAAATCTTCAAAATTCAGACAGAAATCATGATAGCAATAGTCTAAAGATAAATAAAAAATATAAATAAATATAAGTCCTCATCCCAGAAATTCAGGCAGAAGGCAATCAGGTGATAATAACAACAAAGATGAGGACAATAGTCCAAATATAAATAGTGTAAATAATGATAACTCCTCATCCCAGAAATTCAGACAGAAGGCGATAAAAACAACAAAGATGAAGACAATAGTCTAAATATAAATAGTTTAAATAATGATAACTCCTCATTCCAGAAATTCAGACAGAAGGCGATCAGGTGATAATAACAACAAAGATAAGGATTCAAACAATAGTCTAAATACAAATAACTCTTCATCCAAAATAATGGGCAACTCTTCATCCAACAAAAAGATGAGGACAAGAATGCAATCAGGTAAATAATGATAGCAACAAACAAAATGATGAAGATGAGGGAAATAGTCTAAATATAAATAAATAATGATAAATAATCCCAGAAATTCAATCTTCATCCCATTATAAAGATAGACAATAAAATATAAACAGCAAATAATGATAAATCTTCATCCCAGAAATCACAGAAAAAAATGATAACAACAACAAAAGATGAGGACAATAGTCTAAATATAAATAGTGTAAATAATGATAAATCTTCATCCCAGAAATTCAGACAGAAGGCAATCAGGTGATAGCAACAACAAAGATGAGGACAATAGTCTAAATATAAATAATGTAAATAATGATAAGTCCTCATCCCAGAAATTCAGGCAGAAGGCAATCAGGTGATAATAACAACAAAGATGAGGACAATAGTCCAAATATAAATAGTGTAAATAATGATAACTCCTCATCCCAGAAATTCAGACAGAAGGCGATAAAAACAACAAAGATGAGGACAATAGTCTAAATATAAATAATGATAACACCTCATCCCAGAAATTCAGACAGAAGGCAATCATGTGATAATAACAACAAAGATGAAGACAATAGTCTAAATATAAATAGTTTAAATAATGATAACTCCTCATCCCAAAAATTCAGACGTAAGGCAATCAGGTGAAACAACAACAAAGATGAGGACAATAGTCTGAATGTAAATAGTATAATTAATGATAACTCCTCATCCCAGAAATTCAGACAGAAGGCAATCAGGTGATAATAACAACAAAGATGAGGACAATAGTCCAAATATAAATAGTGTAAATAATGATAAATCCTCATCCCAGAAATTCAGAAGTCAGAAAATAGTCGATAAAAAATTCAAAAAAACAAAAACAATAAGGAATTTAATAATCTAAAATAAATAATGTAAAAAATAATGATAACTAATTTCTCATCCCAGAAATTCAGGCAGAAGGCAATCAGGTGATAGCAACAACAAAGACGAGGACAATAGTCTAAATATAAATAATATAAATAATGATAACACCTCATCCCAGAAATTCAAACAGAAAGCAATCAGCTGATAACAACAACAAAGATGAGGACAATAGTCCAAATATAAATAGTGTAAATAATGATAACTCCTCATCCCAGAAATTCAGACAGAAGGTGATAAAAACAACAAAGATGAGGACAATAGTCTAAATATAAATAATGATAACACCTCATCCCAGAAATTCAAACAGAAAGCAATCAGCTGATAACAACAACAAAGATGAGGACAATAGTCTAAATATAAATAGTTTAAATAATGATAACTCCTCATCCCAGAAATTCAGACAGAAGGCAATCATGTGATAATAACAACAAAGATGAGGACAATAGTCTGAATGTAAATAGTATAATTAATGATAACTCCTCATCCCAGAAATTCAGACAGAAGGCAATCAGGTAATAATAACAACAAAGATGAGGACAATAGTCTAAATATAAATAGTGTAAATAATGATAACTCCTCATCCCAGAAATTCAGTGATTTAAAACAAATCAGGGCAAATAAAAATAACAAAATAAGGACAATAGTCTAAATATTTAAATAATGTAAATAATGATAACTCCTCATCTCCCAAAAAATCATCCCAATCAGATGAGATAAAACAACAAAACAAAGATGAGGACAATAGTCTAAATGTAAATAATGTAAATAATGATAAGTCCTCATCCCAGAAATTCAGACAGAAGGCAATCATGTGATAATAACAACAAAGATGAGGACAATAGTCTAAATATAAATAATGTAAATAATGATAACTCCTCATCCCAGAAATTCAGTCAGAAGGCGATAAAAACAACAAAAATAAGGACAATAGTCTAAATATAAATAATGTAAATAATGATAACTCCTCATGCCAGAAATTCAGGCAGAAGGCAATCAGGTGATAGCAACAACAAAGATGAGGACAATAGTCTAAATATAAATAGTGTAAATAATGATAACTCCTCATCCCAGAAATTCAGGCAGAAGGCAATCAGGTGATAGCAACAACAAAGATGAGGACAATAGTCTAAATATAAATAATGTAAATAATGATAACTCCTCATCCCAGAAATTCAGTCATTTTTTTATAAAAATTTTACAAAAAATAAGGACAATAGTCTAAATATAAATAATGTAAATAATGATAACTCCTCATGCCAGAAATTCAGGCAGAAATTCAATCAGGTGAAATAACAACAAAGATGAGGACAACCAACTAAATATAAATAGTGTAAATAATGCTAACTCCTCATCCAGAAATTCAGGCAGAAATTTTAATCAAAAACAACAAAAAAACAAGGACAATAGTCTAAATATAAATAATGTAAATAATGATAACTCCTCATCCCAGAAATTCAGTCAGATCAATAAAATAACAAAAACAAAGGATAATAGTCTAAATATAAATAATGTAAATAATGATAACTCCTCATCCCAGAAATTCAGGCAGAAGGCAATCAGGTGATAGCAACAACAAAGATGAGGACAATAGTCTAAATATAAATAGTGTAAATAATGATAACTCCTCATCCCAGAAATTCAGGCAGAAGGCAATCAGGTGATAGCAACAACAAAGATGAGGACAATAGTCTAAATATAAATAATGTAAATAATGATAACTCCTCATCCCAGAAATTCAGACAGAAAGCAATCATGTGATAATAACAACAAAGATGAAGACAATAGTCTAAATATAAATAGTTTAAATAATGATAACTCCTCATCCCAGAAATTCAGACAGAAGGCAATCTGGTGATAATAACAACAAAGATGAGGACAATAGTCCAAATATAAATAGTGTAAATAATGATAACTCCTCATCCCAGAAATTCAGTCAGAAGGCGATAAAAACAACAAAGATGAGGACAATAGTCTAAATATAAATAATGATAACACCTCATCCCAGAAATTCAGACAGAAGGCAATCATGTGATAATAACAACAAAGATGAAGACAATAGTCTAAATATAAATAGTTTAAATAATGATAACTCCTCATCCCAAAAATTCAAATACATATCAGAGGCAATCAACTGATGAAGAAACAACAAAGATGAGGACAATAGTCTAAATATGAATGTAAATATAGTATCAAGAAATTCAGACAGAATAATCTCCTCATGTAAATGAAAATTCATATAAATAGTTTAAATAATAACAATGATCCCAGAAATTTAAAGATGAATCAAAATAATAAAAAAATATGGAAATAGTTTGTATCAATAGTGTAAATAATTTCCAACTCCTCATCAAAAATTCATTCAATTCAATTTTAAAAAAACAAAAATAAGGATAATAGTCTAAATATAAATAATGTAAATAATGATAACTCCTCATCCCAGAAATTCAAAGAAGGCAATCAGGTGATAAAAACAACAAAGATGAGGACAATAGTCAAATTAAATATTGTAAATAATGATAACTCCTCATCCCAGAAATTCAAATTTTGAACTCATGCAATCATAATGATAATAGCAAATTTTTTCAAGATGAGGAAAATAATGAAGACTAGTCAAAATAAATAATGTAAATAATGATAACTCCTCATCCCAGAAATTCAGACAGAAAGCAATCAATGTGATAATAACAACAAAGATGAGGACAATAGTCTGAATATAAATAGTTTAAATAATGATAACCTCATCCCAGAAAAGACAGAAGTCATCATTTTTAAATAACAACAAAGATGAGGACAATAGTCCAAATATAAATAGTATTAAATAATGATAACTTAAAATCCCAGAAATTCAGATGAAGGCATGCCAAACAACAAAAAGATGGATGAAGTATAAAATAATGTAAATAATGATAACTCCTCATCCCAGAAATTCATTCATAAGATGATTTAAAAGCAACAACAAAAAACAAATTGAGTTCTAAATATAAATAATGTAAATAATGAAAAAAAAGTTTCTCATCCCAGAAATTCAAAAAGGCAATCATTGATAATAACAACAAAGATGAGGACAATAGTCCAAATATAAATAGTGTAAATAATGATAACTCCTCATCCCAGAAATTCACACAGAAGAATTGTAAAAAAAACAAAGATGAGGACAATAGTCCATATCTAAATATAAATAATGATAACACCTTTGCTTTAGAAATTCAGACAGAAAAGCAATCATGTGATAATAACAACAAAATCTGAAGACAATAGTCTAAATATAAATAGTTTAAATAATGATAACTCCTCATCCCAAAAATTCAGACAATGAAGGCAATCATAAAAAAAAAACAACAAAAGATTTATACAATAGTCTGAATGTAAAAAAGTTTTAAATAATGATAACTCCTCATCCCAGAAATTCAGACAGAAGAAATAAAATTTATATAATTACAAAAAGATGAGGACAATAGTAGTATATAAATAGTGTAAATAATGATAACTCCTCATCCCAGAAATTCAGTCAAAAGGCGAATAACAAAAATAAGGACAATAGTCTAAATATAAATAATTGTAAATATATGATAACATCCTCATCCCAGAAATTCAGGCAGAAATTTAATCAGGAATAAGCAACAACAAAGAAAATAATTAAAAACAATAGTCTAATTAAATAAAGTCCCTTTAAATATAAATAATGATAATACCTCATCCCAGAAATTCAAATAATCAAATTCCTATTGAATCAGAAATAATAAACAACAAAAAAAGATGAGGACAATAGTCCAAATATAAATAGTGTAAATAATGATAACTCCTCATCCCAGAAATTCAGACAGAAGGCAATCATAAATAGAAACAAATAAAGATGAGGACAATAGTCTAAATATAAATAGTGTAAATGATAATAACCTCATCCCAGAAATTCAAACAGAAAATAATCAATTGATAACAACAACAAAAGATGAGGACAATAGTCTAAATATAAATAAATAAATAATGATAACTTTTATCCCAGAAATTCAGACAGAAGGCAATCAAATTTGATAAAAAATTTTACAAAGATGAGGACAATAAATCTGAATGTAAATAATTTCCTAAATAATTCATAACTCCTCATCCCAGAAATTCAGACAGAAGGCAATCAGGTTTAATAATAACAACAAAGATGAGGACAATAGTCTAAAATATAAATTTGTAAATAATGATAACTCCTCATCCCAGAAATTCAGTCAGAAGGCGATAAAAACAACAAAAATAAGGACAATAGTCTAAATATAAATAATGTAAATAATGATAACTCCTCATGCCAGAAATTCAGGCAGAAGGCAATCAGGTGATAGCAACAAAAAAGATGAGGACAATAGTCTAAATATAAATAGTGTAAATAATGATAACTCCTCATCCCAGAAATTCAGGCAGAAGGCAATCAGGTGATAGCAACAACAAAGATGAGGACAATAGTCTAAATATAAAATAATGTAAATAATGATAACTCCTCATCCCAGAAATTCAGACAGAAAATTTATCATGTGATAATAATAACAAAAAATGAAGACAATAGTCTAAATATAAATAGTTTAAATAATGATAAATCCTCATCCCAGAAATTCAGACAGAAGGCAATCTGGTGATAATAACAACAAAGATGAGGACAATAGTCCAAATATCAATAGTGTAAATAATGATAACTTTCATCCCAGAAATTCAATTCATTCAGGCGAAAAAACAACAAAAATAAGGACAATAGTCTAAATATAAATAATGTAAATAATGATAAGTCCTCATCCCAGAAATTCAGGCAGAAGGCAATCAGGTGATAATAACAACAAAGATGAGGACAATAGTCCAAATATAAATAGTGTAAATAATGATAACCCCTCATCCACTTATCCCAAAAATTCAGAAAGTATAAAATATAACTGTGCTTTATTTATCTGAGAATTTTGTTGATAAACAGAAAGAAATTATTTTTGAGTGAGGCAAAGAAATTACACAGAATTGTAATAATACTGTAGCTGAAGAAATTATATCAAAAGAAATATTAATAAATTAATAAATGATTTTTGTTGATCTGCTCTTTAACATTCTCTCTGCTGTCCATTTCTCTTGAACGATAAAAATAATCAAATGTTCAAAATCACTGATATCAGTTTCTTGACTTGTACTGGGCAGCATAAGAGAAAAACCTGGATTTATTTAGCCAATTAAAATCAGATGTTTGGGTCACATGATATTTATTTTGAAAAAATTTATTGACCTTGATTTTTTTTTCCTGTAAGCATAAGAGCTGCCAGTTTGGGAATGCTTACCAAAATCAATATTTGGTTGCCTCGCATTTCTTTAAGAAGGAAGGAACATTGAGACTGAAAAAGTAAAAACTGCTTTCAAAACAAAACTCATTCACTTGACTACAAGTTTGGTTGTAAGGAAAAATCTGAGGGCTTGTTATGCATAAGTTATATTGGCATAAGCATGGTTGGTTTGATTTGAAGAATGTGAATTTGATGATGTGGGGAGAGTTATAGATCTTTTTTTCTTTCCTTTTTTTTCAGTTCCCTGCAAGCAAGGCAATAAAGCCACTAAAACAAGGGATTACTGAAATTGAAGAAAATAAGAAACAATTATTAGGAAAGAGTACAATAAAAGAACAGGATTAAAAAAACAGATGATGATTGATGTGACATTTAAATTTTTCAAGCTCATATTTGACTGGAAAGCCAGAATCCTGAAGAAAGTTTGACAGATGAGAAGTGTAAGAGAAGAAAATGTTAGAATAGAACTCATGGCTACATTTAGCAATTTCAGCTGAAAAATGAGACCTAGCTGCCAATCAAGTACTGTGCTTACATTCATGAAGTCAAGGTACTCAAATCTAAAACTCATCAGAACAGTTGCTATGAAAATACATATAGAAAAGGCAGAGGTAGAGAGGGAATGTGACTGAAACCGAGATGTCAGGGCTGTGCAATATATAATGTAATATTGCAGATTCTTATTTGGATTTTGTCAAGCATCTCTAGATATATATCAGAAGCAACAAACCAGATGTGGCAACAATATTTAATGAAGGTGTAGATTTATAAATGTGAAAGATTCTGGTGAGAAAAATGTCTAACATGACACAGTGAACCAACTTTCCTAGTGGCAGATCTAGCAACTGATTCAATATAATTGTTCGACTTCATATCAGTGGTAAATGTTCAATCAAGGAAGTGCAATGAATTGCTCTCTTGGAGGTTAGCATCAGCCATACTGATGGAAGGTAAAAAGAAAATAAGATCTGTAAGATAATTAAGAGAGAGCAGTTTAGTTTTGGAGGCATTAAAATTGAAGAGCCATTTCTTCCTTGAGTTAACTTGGCATCATTGAAATTGTTAGACTTAACATGGAAGAATATGGTTGTGTCACTGGCATAGGAACTGCAGCAGTTCATTATGTCTAAAAGTAACATTATTATGAAATCAAGTCTTCTGACAATCTTAGGGTAAGGACAATTAAACATGTAATTTTCTTTATTACCACACAAACACATATATATATATATATATATATATTGATGTGGTAAACCCTCCTACAGTAGAATGAACTCTTCCTCTTCTCATAAATACTAACTGCAAGAGTCAGTTGGGAGGTGGAGATGCAGTGTTTAACCTACCATTCGAATGTACACCTCTGTTTATTACTAACACTGTAGCTTCGTATATAGCTGTTATTTTCAATACACTTGTTCAACCTAACTTTGTCTTCCGTGTTTTTCTTTTCTGGCCCCTCAACAGGCCAGAACATATATGTACAAACACACACACATGTTCTGTACACACACACATGTGCACGCTACACACACACACACACACACACGTGCATGCTACACACACACGTGCATGCTACACACACACACACACACACACACACACATGTGCATGCTACACACACACATGTGCATGCTACACACACACATGTGCATGCTACACACACACACACGTGCATGCTACACACACACACACACACATGTGCATGCTACACACACACACACATGTGCATGCACACACACACACATACTACACACACACACACACACACATGTTCATGTATTACACACATGTGCATGCTACACACACACACACATGTGCATGCTACACACACACACACACATGCATGCACACACACACACACACATACACACACACACATGTGCATTTATATATATACACACACACATGTGTATACTACACACACACACACACACACACACATGTGCATGCACACACACACACACACACACATGCATACTACACACACACACACACACACACACATGTGCATGCTACACACACACACACACACATGTGCATGCTACACACACACACATATATATATATATATATATATATATATATATATATATGCTAATAATAAATGTGAATGTCAGTGTGTCACTTTATTGCAGTTTTTCAACTTTTCTCCTAGAGGCCCTACCCCACCATATTATAGCATTTAGGAATCAAGAAAACACATTTATGTGATTTTGGAAGGTGTGGCATGTGGAATTAGAATAATCTATTCCTGTGGACTAAATATGGGGTTCAATTTGAAATTCCAACATATAACACCTGAAGGAGGTAGAGTCACTCAACGACCGGAACATTGTGAATATGGCAATAAACATAAGGACAACAGTCAGAATTATATAAATAGTGCAAATTGCTACATTATTAAGTCTGTAATTCTTTTTTGCAGATATTTTGGTAGAGAATAAAAGTACACTTTTATTATTTACCATAGACATATGCATTACCAAAGAGTAATAATTTGTCAAAAATGAGAAACAAAATAGTTACAAAAATATAGCCCAGGAGCACACCCACATTTATAGAAGAATAAACAGGGTTGGTTTGAATTGAAGCATGTGGATCAGATAATAAGGAAGTCTGGTGGGGTCTGCACCGGCTCGCATTGGGATCGTCATCCTCTATCCCTATTCCCTTTTGTCACACCAGGTGGCGGTGACAGAGGTGGCTGTGTATCAAAGAGACTATGACAAGGCCATACGCATGAATTTGATTTTGGTGGACAATTCTGGGCAATGGAGAAGCCCACACACTTGGCCAAAAGTGTCACCTCTGTGGCTCAAAGGAGATTAGGACAGGCTAGATCTGGCAAATATTAAGATCTATCTCTTTTAGCTGATTGATACTCACATGAATATGGCTCGATGTAGTTGAACAATATGTAAGTGAGGATAGAGGAACATGCTAAGATATATTCTCTCAGATAAGTTATATAAGTTATACAAGGTTGGTTTGAGTTGAATAATATACAAGGTGCGATGGATATAAATATAAAATGGCAAAAATTTACCCATCGCACCCTGTAGATCTAACGATATGGAATTTGATATTGATCATCCTTCATCTATAGTAGTAAATAAAAAAAAAATTTTCAAAATGGTGTAATGGAATGTCCCACACTCCCTATCGCCTGTTGTGGACTGACTATATCAGTAAATATATATATATAGTGTGCACACAGCATACCTGGAGACTTGCTCCGTCAGTTGGATTTGTCTCCAGCTCTGGTTGATTTCTCTGCCTTCACACAGAGAGGAACCTAGACGAGGCTATGCCAAAGGGCAAATTCTTGTCTGGGGTGGTAGACAGCTACCCGACCCCATTTTTTACGGGTTCTGCAGGGAAGTTTTGACCGAGCCTATGGACTTGGATACACCATGTTAAATTCGGCTTTGTGCCACATCTGACCACATGGGGCGGTTGGTAAATATTCTTGCTTTGGAAATTAGTTGGAGATTCGTCTTCAGCTGTGCTGTCTGAACTCTCTGCCTTTGGGCAGAGAGGAATCCAGATGAGGCTATGCCAAAGGGCGGAGTCTCATCTGGGGAAGTAGACAGCTACCCAACCCCATTTTTATGAGGTCTACGGGGAATTTCTGACCGAGTAGATGAGCTCAGTTTTAACCCTACATAAAAATGGCCTTGTGTCACATCCTGACTTGCGGGGAGGTGAGGTAAAAAACCTTGTTTTGGGAATTAGTTGGAGATTTGTCTCCAGCTGTGCTTGTCGAACTCTCTGCCTTCAGGAACCCACATGAGGTTATGCCAAAGGGCAGAGTCTTGTCTGGGGTGGTATACATCTACCCGACCCCATGTACAGCTACCTGACCTCGTCTACAGGGAATTTTTGCATAAACCTACAGGCTCGGTTTTCACACCACATTAAAAACGGCCTTGTGCCACATCCTGCTACGTAGGTGGGGGGGAGGTAAATATCCTTGCTTAGGGAATTACTAGCCTGCTAACTGATTCCCTGCCTTTTAGTAGTGTATTCTCTTTTACAATAAACCTCTCTTTCTTTCGTCTACGCACATGTTGCTGTTCCTTTCACATGAGTACCACCTTTGTC
The DNA here is from genome assembly GCA_903632075.3 of Acanthosepion pharaonis. Taxonomy (NCBI): domain Eukaryota; kingdom Metazoa; phylum Mollusca; class Cephalopoda; order Sepiida; family Sepiidae; genus Acanthosepion; species Acanthosepion pharaonis. Next base: position 511,747 of record CAHIKZ030001290.1, on the reverse strand, counting down.
TGTTTGTAACCTTCTTTAAGGATACAACACAGAAAAGAATCTTTATAGAAGCAGAAAGGTCCTCAACCGTATTGGAACCCAGTCAGTCAGTAAATTTCAAGGCCACAGTTTCAGTGCCTAAAGAAGTCAGTCATTAATGCCCGTCTTGTTCCCTCACTGTTAACGTTACGCAACTACCTTTAACCAGAGTCAGAAGAATGAATTTGAGTTTAAAAGGAGGAAACAGACTTTAAGAACAGAGACAAAAGAAGTTGCTACTATTGCCAGATTGACCGTTCATAGCAAGAGTCCTAAAAGGAAAGAAAACATTGTCTAGATATTAGCATTCAGTCCAGCTAAAAAACAAAAGAGATGTCATTGTGTAGCAACTGCCAGTAGGAAATAGTTTATGGTCAATGTCAGAATGGCCTTGTGATTTGCCTTCCTTTTCAGTTAAAAGGTTTACCACAAGCATGTTGGAGAATCAATTCAACAGGTAAATACAAGACTATTTTCAACATAACAGGAACATATTACATCTCATGCCACAATAAAGCTTGCCACAGGTAAATGTACACCAAGATTGTGCAGGCAACGAAGATTGCCCCAAATTATTAAGGCCTCGTCCTGAGGTTCAATGTTACAGTTAAACGGTCATCATTAAAATTGGTTCTCAAAACGGAAATGATTTATAACTCAATCTTTTTGTTTTTTAATCATTTTACCCCAAGCAAGGCAATAAAGCCACAAAGACACAGGGGGTTACTAAAAATTAAAGAATCTAGAAAAAAAAAAGAGTTAAGGAGAGAGGCTTCTTTTTCTCTGGTCAAATTTGATCTTCAAATATTTAAATGCAATGTCAATCATTATCTTCTGTATTCTTAATTCCTATTCTTTTATTGTTCTCTCTCCTTAGTAGTAGTTTTTTCTCATATTCTCCCACACTCAGTAACCCCTTTGTGTCTTAGTGGCTTTAATGCCTTCCTTGGGAGAAAATATAATTGCAATGTCAATTGTTATCTTCTGTTTTCTTAATCCTTCTTCTTTTATTGTTCTCTCTCCTTAGTAGTAGTTTTTTCTCATATTCTCCCACACTCAGTAACCCCTTTGTGTCTTAGTGGCTTTAATGCCTTCCTTGGGAGAAAATATAATTGCAATGTCAATTGTTATCTTCTGTTTCTGTTTCTTCTTTTATTGTTCTCTCAAGTTCTTTTCTCCTATTCTCTCACACTTTAACCCCTTTGTGTCTTGTTTAATGCTTCCTTAGGAGAAAATATAAATTGTTCAATTTTATCTTCTGTTTTCTTAATCCTTCTTCTTTTATTGTTCTCTCTCCTTAGTAGTAGTTTTTTTTCGATATATTCTCTCACACTCAGTAACCCCTTTGTGTCTTAGTGGCTTTAATGCCTTCCTTGGGAGAAAATATAATTGCAATGTCAATTGTTATCTTCTGTTTTCTTAATCCTTCTTCTTTTATTGTTCTCTCTCCTTAGTAGTAGTTTTTTCTCATATTCTCTCACACTCAGTAACCCCTTTGTGTCTTAGTGGCTTTAATGCCTTCCTTGGGAGAAAATATAATTGCAATGTCAATTGTTATCTTCTGTTTTCTTAATCCTTCTTCTTTTATTGTTCTCTCTCCTTAGTAGTAGTTTTTTCTCATATTCTCTCACACTCAGTAACCCCTTTGCATCAAAGGGGTAACTGAGTGTTAGAGGTTAGATATTAGTGGCTTTAATGCCTTGCTTAGGAGGAAATATAATTGCAATGTCAATCATTATCTTCTGTCCTCTTAATTGCTCTTCTTTTCTTGTTCTCTCTCTGAAATAATGTTTTTTTCTCATATTCTCTCACAATCACCAACCCTTTGCAGTTTAGTGGCTCTGTCATCTTCCTTGGGGTGAAATGATTAAAAAGGAAAGACACATGGGTGTTACTGAGTGAGAAAAAATACATTAATAGTGAAGTCAATGAAAGAATAGGAATAAAGAAGACAGAAGATAATGATTGACATTGCATTTAAATTTTTGAAGATCAAAGTTGACTGGGAAGCAAGAAGCTGGAAGGGAGTTCCACAAGCGAGAAGTACGAGAGAAGAAACTATTAGCATAGAACCTACGGTTATATCTGGCCATCTCAACTGTGAAATGATTAGACTTTGCTGTCGATCTAGTACTGTGATTGAATTCATAAAGTTTAGATACCATAGAGAAAAGTTCATCTCAACTATTACCATGAAAGTATTTATAGAGATAGCACAGTGGGAAAGTAGTATTTTTTTCCAAGTCTTTCATCATGTAATAATGTAACAGTCTTCCTTCAGACATTTCTGTCAAGTAATTTTGTACGAGAATAAAGACTTAAATAAAAGAACAAGAATCAAGAAAACAGAAGATAACAATTGACATTGCATTTAAATTTCTGAAGATCAAAGGTGATTGGGAAGCAAGAAGCTGGAAGAGTTCCACAAGAGAGAAGTGTGATAGAAAAAAATTTGTAGAATGATGAGAGCTAGATGTCAATTTAATACTATGCTTAAATTAAAATCTAGCTAACATAGATGAATGTTCATTGGAACAATTATATATATATATATATATATATATATATATATATATATATAATATATATATATATATATATATATATATATATATATATATATTTAATTTAAGCTAGCTCCTGCAGAAGTCTCTTGATTGTGCTTTCATCACAATAGGTAGGAAGGAATAGATGCAATAGGCAACAATGAACTGCAGAACTCTAAATTAATCACTGCATTTAAGTAGAGCATCAATATTTCAGCTTACTTTTTAAAAGTTCACAATAAAATCTGAAATCTTATATATAAAGTATAATGTGTGTCCAAACCAGTCTTCAGCTCCCATTGGTTCGATTTCAATGTTTTGCACAGGACTTTCTTTTCCTCACTGCAGCCTTGGCTGTTTTGATTGCAATTTGGTTCTCTGTTGGTCTCATTTCAATGATTCATAGCTCATTTAAAAACCCTAGAAAAGTCAGGTGCAGAAAATGATTTTCATTGAGCTCAGATTCAGGGTTGCCAGATTAAGCTAGCTCCTGTGGAAGACTCTTGGTTTGGCCATCAACACAATAGACAGGGAGGAGTAGATGTAATAGAAGAACTACAAAAGAACTCAAAACAGATTGCTGTAATTAAATACTGATTTAATATTTCACCTTACCTTTGAAAAGTTCAACAATAATTCTTCTGCTGCCACTTAAAGACAATTTCATAGGTGACAGAACTGGGGACAATTCATAAGATAAAATTAATATAGTGTAAAGATGGGAAAACAGAAATTAGAATAATAAATGCTGATCCACAAAAAGAGCTCAACATATTTATTATGACAGAGCAAATATTTAATACACAATAAAATCCAAAATCTTATATATAAAGTATAGTATGTGTGTGTGTGTCCAAACCAGTCTTCAGCTCCTATTGGTCCGATTTCAATGATTTGCATGGGACTTTCTTTTCCTCACTGCAGCCTTGGCTCTTTTGATTGCAATCTGATTTCAATGATTCATAGCTCATTTAAAAACCCTAGAAAAGTCAGGTGCAGAGAATGATTTTCGTTGAGCTCAGATTCAGGGTTGCCAGATTATGCAAGGTTAAAAATATATATTAATATATTATACTAGCCATTATCATTACTTTCATGGTTCAAGGGAAGTAACTCTTATTTTCTTTTTGTATCCGAAATTGCAGTGCATATTTTATTATAAACTAGTTTAAAAGCAACCCTATCAGGGAGCATTTAAGCTAGCTACTGTGGAAGACTCTTGGTTTGGCCATCAACACAATAGCCAGGGAGGAGTAGATGCAATAGGTATCAATAAACTACAGAAGAACTCAAAACAGATTGCTTCAATTAAGTATTGATTTAATATTTCACCTTACCTTTGAAAAGTTCAACAATAATTCTTCTGCTGCCACTTAATTTAAAGACAATTGTGTGTAGGTCCTTACTTTCCATACAAACAATTACTTTTATTTCAGGGATAACTTTTGCTGAATTTTGCAATTAATTTTGATTATTCCCAAACTTATATATATATATATATATATATATATATATATATATATGAAGAAACATAGTCTTACTTAAGGTGTGCTATATTTATGGGATAAAGTGCTCAATATCAGAGATAGAGCATATGTAAATATAAATATACCATGAAACAACCTGTCGCCTCTGAGTGTTGACTTCAATGTTCACTTTTATATATATATATATATATATATATATATATATATATATATATATATATATATATATATATATATAAACATGCACAAACATACACATATGCATATATAGACATGCATTATAAACATGCTGTTAGCTCCAATCCCAGAGAAAAACTGAAACCTCCACCTAAAAATAAATATCCTCATAAAGGTAATTCTTCTGCTGCCACTTAATTTAAAGACAATTTGATGTACGTAGGTCCTTACTTTCCATACAATTACTTTTATTTCTCGAAATACATAGCAAAATCACCAGACTAGATGTGGCTGCAATATTCAATGCATGGTTGAATGACAGACTTATAAATAAGTGAAAAAAATTGGCTAACATGATACAAAAAACCAAATTTCCTAGCTGGCGGCATAGCAACTGATTCAATATAATCCTCCCACTTCATTCCAAGTCAGAAAACATCAGCCTATGAAAATGCAAGAATTACATTTATGAAGGTTGGAATCAGCCATGCTGATGAAATGCAAAATGGTTCTGATGATTAAAAGAGAGTAGCTTCATTTTTGGGGGTGTTAAAATTAACAAGCCATTTCTTGCCCCAGTTAACAACAGACTGATGGTCATTTTTTTTTAGATCAGATGCCAATTTCATATAAAACCAAATGGATAGATAGAACTCAATACCTATTTTAATGGTCATCTATCTAGGAGAAGGAAACTCTGGTATAAAAACAAATGAGTTGATAGACCTCAATAGCCATTTTACTGGTCATCTGTCTAGGTTTTTAAGATAAGTTGCCAATTTGACCTTATCAGACCTATTATTTTTATGCTTCACTGATTAATATTTCTGTCAAAGAGGAAATCACTTTCTGATTTCTGCTTGAGTTTCTAGGATGAGGAATTATCATTTTTTTACATTATTTAAATGTAGACTGTTGTCCTATTGTGACCTTGAGGAATTTGATGTTGTTATGGTAAGGGCACATGCCACAGTGATAAAGGCGTTGGTTAGATCCAGTGACAGGACCCAAAGAGTGTGAGTTCAATACCCGGTTAAGGCAGTGGAGAACTTTCAGAGGGAAATTAACAGGAGATAACTGATAACTGATATCCATTAAACATGGCATGTGGAACTAGAACAGTCTACCTCAGCAACTGAAATAAAGGGTTCAGTTCAACATTCCAACCACCTGAAGAAGGTCTGAGCGTACAACAGCCGAAATGTTATAATAAATATGGTGACAAAGATGAGGACAATAGTACGAATAATGTAAATAGTGTACATAATACCTCATCTCAGAAATACAGACAGACTCCATATAGTTTGCAAACAGGGAAGGAAAATGGAAGGTACTTCGAAACAATGTAATATGAGAAAGCAGAAAGAAAGGACTAATTGTCAATTGTAAAATGACAGCACATATGTTCATTTAGCAATGTTGATTGACTGAATTGATTTTTATGACTTATCAACTCTTTCTGGATTATTTAAAGGCAAAACATATTTAGGATTGTACGAGTTTGTTTACAGTACGTGATGTTCCCAAACTATCCACAATCTAAGTACTGACTGTTAAACTTCAGTAATGTAAAGAGAATGAGTGTTTTCAGGTCACTAGCAAGAGAGACAGCCTAAGATGTGAGCTACAAATTAGAACTGACAAAATAAAGCAATTGTCAGAAATCTGTCTGGAATATATCAACAGAAGCACTTCAATGTTATCTCTGGATTCTCGTGGTCTATTGACAATTCCTCAGTAACTACCACACTACTGCTTCAACTGACTGAATTAACAGCAGACAATTTTCATGAGGTTTCTTTTTGTTCATCTTATCTCAGTTAACAGAGAGAATACCAGTATGGTCACTACTTTCCTCTTCAACATGACCCTGCTGAAATTAACAATCAGACAAAATTTTGGTCACCTGACTTCACTATGTGTTGTTTTCAAGCATTTTTAGCTTCAGAGAGATTGAATATCAGCAGTATGGTCATCTTATGTACATGTTGCCCTGCTGAAATCCCAGAGGGCAGAGAAAAAAAATCATTTTGGTCATTTTTTGTGTTGTTTTCAAGGGAAATAGAATAGATATCAGAGTATGGTCGACTACTTTCCTCTCTAGAGAAATCCAGGTACAGAAGGCAATAGATATCCATCGACAAATGGTCACCTGACTTCACTATGTGTTGTTTTCTTTTTAGCGAGAGAGAGATAGAATAGATATCAACAGTATGGTCGACTACTTTCCTCTCTATGTACATGTTGCCCTCTCCCAATGGGTACATGTTTGGTCCCTGACTGAAATATCAGCAGTATGGTCCCATGTACATGTTGCCCTGCTGAAATCCCAGGTTTTTCTGCAATCTGGGAGAAGGCCATCGGTTTGGTCAATGTATTGTTTTCAAGCATTTTTTAGGGAGAGAGATAGAATAGATATCAACAGTATGGTCGACTACTTTCCTCTCTATGTACATGTTGCCCTGCTGAAATCCCAGGTACAGAAGGCAATCTGGGTAGAGAAGGCCATCGACAAATGTTTGGTCACCTGACTTCACTATGTGTTGTTTTCAAGCATTTTTTAGGGAGAGGGATAGAATAGATATCAACAGTATGGTCGACTACTTTCCTCTCTATGTACATGTTGCCCTGCTGAAATCCCAGGTACAGAAGGCAATCTGGGTCGACAAATGTTTGGTCACCTGACTTCACTATGTGTTGTTTTCAAAGCATTTTTAGCGAGAGAGGATAGAATAGATATCAACAGTATAGAATACTTTCCTCTCTATGTATATGTTGCCCTGCTGAAATCCCAGGTACACAATGCAATCTGGGTAGAGAAGGCCATCGTAAATGTTTGTCACCTGACTTCACTATGTGTTGTTTTCAAGCATTTTTTAGAGAGAGATAGAATAGATATCAACAGTATGGTCTTTCCTCTCTATGTACATGTTGCCCTGCTGAAATCCCATGTCTGGGTAGAAAGGCCATCGACAAATGTTTGGTCACCTGACTTCACTATGTGTTGTTTTCAAGCATTTTTTTAGGAGAGGGATAGAATAGATATCAACAGTATGGTCAATCTTTCCTCTCTATGTACATGTTGCCCTGCTGAAATCCCAGGTACAGAAGGCAATCTGGGTAGAGAAGGCCATCGACAAATGTTTGGTCACCTCACTATGTGTTGTTTTCAAGCATTTTTTAGAGAGGGATAGAATAGATATCAACAGTATGGTCGACTACTTTCCTCTCTATGTACATGTTGCCCTTCCCAGGTACAGAAGGCAATCTGGGTAGAAAATCAGCCATTGTCACCTGCTTCACTTTTGTTTTTCAAGCATTTTTTAGCGAGAGAGATAGAATAGATATCAACAGTATGGTCGACTACTTTCCTCTCTATGTACATGTTGCCCTGCTGAAATCCCAGGTACACAATGCAATCTGGGTAGAGAAGGCCATCGACAAATGTTTGGTCACCTGACTTCACTATGTGTTGTTTTCAAGCATTTTTAGCAGAGAGGAATAGAATCAACAATGGTCGACTACTTTCAAAGGTGTTGCCCTGCTGATCCCAGGTACAGAATGCAATCTGGGTAGAGAAGGCCATCGACAAATGTTTGGTCACCTGACTTCACTATGTGTTGTTTTCAAGCATTTTTTAGGGAGAGAGATAGAATAGATATCAACAGTATGGTCGACTACTTTCCTCTCTATGTACATGTTGCCCTGCTGAAATGGTACAGAAGGCAATCTGGGTGACAAATGTTTGGTCACCTGACTTCACTATGTGTTTGTTTTCAAGCATTTTTCGACTACTTTCCTCTCTATGTACATGTTGCCCTGCTGAAATCCCAGGTACAGAAGGCAATCTGGGTAGAGAAGGCCATCGACAAATGTTTTTCAAGCATTTTTTAGCGAGAGGGATAGAATAGATATCAACAGTATGTCACCTGACTTCACTATGTGTTGTTTTCAAGCATTTTTTCAAGCATTTTTAGGAGAGATAGAATCAACATATTTCAACTCTATGTAGTTGCCCTGCTAAATCCCAGGTCGAAGGCAATCTGGGTTTGTACTTCTTTCCTGACTTCTATGTAAGCATTTTTTAGGAGAGGGATTAGCCCTGGTCTTTATCCTCTCTAAATGTTGCCCTGCTAAATCCCAGGTACAGAAGGCAATCTGGGTAGAAATGTTTGGTCACATCGACAAATGTTTGGTCACCTGACTTCACTTTTTAGGGAGAGGTATCAACAATATGTTTTTTACAGAAGGCAATCTGGGTAGATTAAATGTTTGGTCACCTTTCACTATGTGTTGTTTTCAAGCATTTTTTTAGCGAGAGATATCAACAGAATAGATATCAACAGATAGAATAGATATCAGGTACAGTATGGTCCTGACTATTTTCCTCTTTTTTAGGGAGATGAATAGATATCAACATATGGTCATGTTTTGCCCTGCTGAAATCCCAGGTACACAATGCAATCTTCACTATGGGGAGAGATAGATATCAACAGTAGGTCAATCAACAAATAGTTTGGTCACCTGACTTCACTATGTGTTGTTTTCAAGCATTTTTTTGTGAGAGAGATAGAATAGATATCAACAGTATGGTCGACTTTTCTCTATGTACATGTTGCCCTGCTGAAATTTCACTATGTAGTAGACCACTTGGTTTTTTTAGTTTTATATTAAAACTTAGACAAAAAACAATTCATCACACTCAGGATTCAACATGCATAGAGTTCAAACCACTCCCATTTTGGGTTATTTTGAACCAAAGATTTGACCAGTAGTGTCAAGAATTCTATTCACTATAATAATCATTTTAGTATCTATTCTTATTATTTGTTGCATTGTGTTGTTCTATGACACATGATCAGTAGTCAACTCCTTTCTCTTCGATTCAGAGTTTTACTTCATCAGAATGGGCCATTTTCTCTACCCCTCTTCCTGGTTTTCTTTGAATTTTTTAGCCCTAGCCTGGGCTGTGTAACACTGGACCCAAGTCTTGACAAATTCTGGTTCATCCAAGTGACTTAAACATACTATCAACAAAGCTATATTGTATGTATATGTCTTTATGGAACCTGGAATATTATGGCTTGGATTTATTAAAGAAATTCATTCAAACTTTCATTCCTTCTAATGATTCCATATCTAGTAATATAGCAAATACTAAAAGTATTTATAGAAATTCATTTTAAATGATTTTACTATAGGAATGCATTAGAAATGATTTGAATACTAGCTCTTTATGGAACCTGGAATATTATGGTTAGGATTTATGAAACAAATCCATCCAAACTTTCATTCACTATAGAAGTGCATTGAAAATAAGGACGAAAGGGATTGTCAGTGGTCAGGAATGAATTAAATCATTACTGGTAGAATAGGGCTATTATTATATGTATAATGTAAATGCATTGCTAATTATTTTACTATAGCAATGCATTGAAAATCAGGAAGAAAGGGATTGTCAGTGGTCAGGAAAGGATGCTGATATGCAAAAGTCAAAAAGGAATAATCTCAAGTGGATTAAGGGGCCACTGCCCTTGGAATTGTTTATTTTTTGTGAAGATTAAATAACTTAATTCATGTACTGAAAGAGAATATTTACATTCAGAATTAATCTTCGCCTCTCAGAATCTTACATTCTTAAATGGTTTTGCAGCGATGTTCCCTGGGTTATCTTATAACACCAGTTCACATAAAAGGTGATCAGTTACATCAAACCTTGAGCAAAGCTGTTAATATTTAAGTCTCTTCTTAGCATTCTGGCTAAGATGAAATATTGAGGATTTGGTGGAGAATTTTCTGCCACTCATATTTCATTTTCAGGTCCTGCTTAGCTTCTTCACCCCTCTAAACCACTGCCCCACAACCAAAGACTTATTCTTGCACATGCAGTTATCCAAGTTCATACATCAATAATTATTAACTAGTTTATATAAACAGTAATATCACAGAGAGGATTTATGAAACAAATCCATCCAAACTTTCATTCCCTCTAATGATTCCATATCTAGTGATATAGCAAATACTAAAAGCATCTATAGAAATTCATTGCAAATGATTTTACTATAGGAAAGCATTAGAAATGATTTGAATACTAGCTCTTTATAGAACCTGGAATATTATGGCTAGGAATTATGAAACAAATCCATCCAAACCTTTATAAAAATGCATTGAAAATCAGGAATAAAGGTATTGTCAGTGGTCAAGAATGAATGCAAGCATTACTGAAAGAATAGGGCTATTACATGTATAAGGTAAATGCATTACTAATTATTTTACTATAGAAATGCATTGAAAATCAGGAAGAAAGGGATTGTCAGTGATCAGGAATGAAGGAACACATTACTAATACAATAGGGCTGTTATATGCATAATAAAAAAGCATTGCTAATGATTTTACTATAGTAATGCATTGAAAATCAAGAAGAAAGGGATTGTCAGTGGTCAGGAATGAATACAAGCATTACTGATAAAATAGGGCTATTATATGTATAATGGAAATGCATTGCTAATGATTTTACTATAGGAATGCATTGAAAATGAGGAAGAAAGGGATTGTCAGTGGTCAGGAATGAATGCATAGAATGAATAGAATAGGGCTATTATATGTATAATAGAAAGGCATTGCTAATGATTTTACTATAAAAATCAGGAAGAAAGGGATTGTCAGTGGTCAGGAAGCATTATCGAGAAAAGAGGGCTGTGATTGAAATTATACAGATGCATTGCTAAGGATATTACATTAAAATCACATTGAAAACAGAAAAAGTGATTGCCTTTCTGATTTCTGACCAATGACAAACATAAATGAAAGAACAGAGGTAGTATATATGATTTGTTTGTACTAATTAGGTCATCGTCCTTGTCTTGTTTGCACCAAGGTGTTGCAAGCTATTGTGAGTAATTTGAATCTTCCATAGATATCCCATTAAATTAATTCAACAATCAGCAATTGTCGTCAAAATGTTACTGGTTTAAATTTCAACATGAAAATATCTTTTACAATATTCATGTCACTACATCTATCCTCCTGTCGAGGTGTGAGAAACAAGAAACACCAAGCGGAAACGAGAAACAGAATCCAGGCGTTTGTTTACAAATGCTTGAGAAAGCTCCCCCTCATTTCCTATTGGATGTGCAAAACTTGATTATGTATAGAGCAAGGTCAAAAGTCATGTGGGTGGACAGGAGTCTATCTTCATCATTATTAAACATTGAAAGATGTCATGCCACATCAAACAACATAATAGCCTCTGCAAGACTATCATGCAAAGCATTGTTGAGGGTAGATCAAAGTGGGGAGGGTAATGCAAAAGCTAGTCAGACGACATTGATGAACAGATAGACAGAACAATGCTGTAACTCCCGAGAGCCATTGCCAATGAATCATCCAGGAGGATGTTGTCCATTTCTTCTATCCCTCCAACAACTGAAGCCATCAAGGGACTGTTGATAACATTAACTGGTCTACTTTAAAAACTAGGGAAAAATTTGGGGTGAGGCAGTAATTTTTGTAGACTATCATTCATTAGACCTTTCATTAAGCAATGTCAGCCCTGATCAGTACCTGGATGATACAGGTCTTACTAATTAACCCATAGCTGGAGGAGAATAGGTGCATTCATACCTAATCGTAATTTGCTAAACAAAAATGAAAAAAAAAATCAAACTAGCACTAATAAAAAGCATAAATTAAAATGAGAAAATCTGCAATCAATTGTTCATATCTCCTGACGACGGGACAGGACAATTACAGAATAATTACATTATTAATTATTATTATTAATAGATTGTTGTAGAGTGGTTTCATAGTGGAGGCTTGTATTTGTACTAAATTGGTCCTAAAATAGGTTCGACGTACAAAACCTTAGGAACTTGATATAATAGGTAACGACGCAGAGAAATCTGGTGGTGGTCGTTGATACTTTTAGTATCCAACTAATGGCCGTCCGATATCGACTGACTGACCAACCCCCTGAGCAACTCCTACTACTCCTACTTATTATAGGCGGGAGAGTCTATTAACTATAGAATAGGTGTGTTCCACTATAACATAGATAATAGCTCAGAATGTAAATAACCCATGAATGTGTTGATATGTCACTAAACAAAAACAACCAACCATTTCTGGGGCCTCCTTTTGGATTGGTTGAAATTGGGATATATATCACTTCAAGCATACTGACTTCAGTAAAGTAATGTCTAATTAAGATTCAAGAATGTACAAATGTGGATCTTGAAACCAATAAATAAGTAAATTTCAATGAGCTTTCTGTATGTTGCTCTATCCTAGATGACTTCTTAATCTCTTAAAAGTGAGTTGAAAAATCCAGTTTGAAGAATTTATTTCCTCAAGAATAAAATCTATCAATACAGATCCTTTCAACAAAAGTCTATAAACAATGGGGGGAATCCACTTTGAAAGGCTTCACCCTGAAAAATGATCTCAGGTTTGCAAACTGGATCAGTAATTCTTCAGGGTTTAAGTCAATAAAGATAGCCGCAGAAGCAAAATAGTACTTACCTTTATTTTTTTTTCATAAAATTCCTATATACCATAAGACCTAATTTTGAAGTTAATTTTAAGGGGGTTGTATCATACATGAGATATAAAATTAGAATACACCTTTATGCAAATTAATTGAAACAAAATGAATAATTCTGTTATTATTTACTTTTTCTGTATTTATCCACTGAAAAATGACCTAGTGCACATGTTAGCACTTCATATGTCCATTCCAAAAGTTGTACCTTGCAGATTGACCACAGATTCTTGATTGGATTTAAATCAGGAGAGTGTCCAGGCCAGTCTATAGTACTTTGATTTGCTCACTGCCAGTGTGTTTGTGTAGCATTACAATTTTCATATGCTTCCTTGGAGTAACGTCCATTGCAGACAATGGCAATAGGACAATTAATCGATTGTTGTGACAATAATGTCTGGGCAGGATAAAAATCTGATGCAAACACACATGATGCATTATTTTTCAAGGCCAAAGAAATTTCATCATACACACCGATAACAGATTCATATTACTGCAAATGATTTAATCTGAGGAAAAAATAGAAATTGATTACACCCTCCAGTGGGTGTAAAACTGACTGTATGGTGAAAGAAAGGAAACTAAACCAGTTGTCTCAATTAATTTGCAGAAGGGAGTACGTACTGCTGGCACTAGCAATCCATTTATTGTAGACAAAAATTAGGTCTTCAGTGGTCACATAATGAGATTATATATATATATATATTAGTTGTATATTTAGGCAGCAATCCCTCCCCTATGCATGTTTCATTAAAAACGACAGACACGGTACTACGGTTAAGCTTTTTATTTAATTTTTCTTGTGTTCTAACAAGAGCTTTCTTTTCTGGACAAAGAGTGTGTAAAAACTGTCCAAATGTTTTATATTTCCGAGCGCTTTTGGCTATACCTTTAGCCATTATCAAGGATGATTCGATTTTTCAGCTTAATTGAGTGTGTGTGTGTTCTGTGTATGACTTAGTGTGTGGTAGGGATGTTATTTTTTTGTTTTTTTTAATTTCCGAATATGGTTAGCACATTGTGGCTTTGTTCGTAGTTAATATTGTTAAGAGTTGGCTTTTTCTTTTTTATTATTAAAGCTTCCATTATTTTTGGTCTTTTTTTGCAGGTGGATGCAGTTAATATATTTGTTTTTCTACTAGTATGTTCGTAATGGAGGCGGGTAAATTTTTTTACAGGACTCCTGTTACAAAAACTCTGCTCTGAATTTTAAAATAAAAAAGGCAATAAAACTAAGACATTTTTTAATTAAAAAAGCTTTTAATTCCTTTTATAAATAAGATATATTATCAACACTATTGTCTTGAGAAAAAATTTTTTCAATGAATAATGAATCTTTACAAGAATTGTTTTCATTTTTTTAAATTTTTAATTAGAATAATTTATAAAGTTTTAAATCTTTTAAGTGTGATTGTGGTATATCCTACGTAAGACATTTTGTGCTTTTTATTTTTTATTTACAGTCGGCTAGTATATTCATACACAACACTGGTCATATATAGGGTGTTGGATGTTTTGGATATACTATTTTTAATGAATACGTTGTGAGTTTTAAATTTTTTCTACTAAATTATAAATCTAATGTATTTATTTTTATCAACTGGATTTATATATCTATGTATGATTTTTTTATATTGTTGTTTTGTTCATTAATGACATTGTAGAAATTTTAAAAAATCTTTCTTTAAAAATGATCTAAATACATTTATCACATCGCTGTATAAAAGTATACTAGTTCTTACCATCTATACAACAGTGAATGCCCTGAAATAACTAAAACTACTGTCATTAATAACCAAAATCCAGTGATCTAAACATATTTCTCATTTCCCCATCTAAAAAATAAAAAATGATATAAATAAAAAATAATATAATAAATAAATATAATAATATAAATAATAAATATGATAAATAAATAATAATAAATATAATAATTTAATAAATAAATAATATAACAAATAATAAATATAATATAATAATATAAATAATAAATATAAATAATATAAATAATAAATATGATAAATAAATATAAATAATAAATATAATAATTTAATAAATAAATATTATAATATAATAAATATAAAAATAATATAATAACATAATATTAAATATGATAAATAATAAATAAATAATAATTTAATAATTAAAGAATATATAACAAATAATAAATATAAATAATATAAATAATAAATATGATAAATAAATAATAATAAATATAATAATTTAATAAATAAATATAAATAAATAATAATATAAATAATAAAAATAAAAAAAATATAATAAATTAAAATTTAATAATTAAAGAATATATAAAAATAATAAATATAATAAATAATATAATAAATATAAATAATAAATATGATAAATAAATAATAATAAATATAATTTAATAAAAATATATAAAAAATAATAAATATAATAAAAAATAAAAAAAAAATAAAAATAATAAAATAAAATAAATAAAAAAATAATAATAAATAAATAAAATAAAATAAAAAATAAATAATATAAATAAAAATATAATAAAAATTAAATATGAAAAATAATAAATATAATAATTTAATAATTAAAGAATATATAATAATAAATATAATAAATATTATAAATAATATAATAAATATAAATAATAAATATGATAAATAAATAATAATAAATATAATAATTATAATATAAATAATATATAATAAATAAATATAATAAATAATAATATAAATATAATTAAATATGATAAAATAATAAATATAATAATTTAAATAATTAAAAATATATAAAAAATAAATAAATTTAAAAATAATATAATAAATATAAATAATAATATAAATAATAAATATGATAAATAAATAAAATAAATATAAATTTTAATAAAGAATATATAACAAATAATAAATAATATAAATAATAAATATGATAAATAAATAATATAATAATTTAATAAAAAATAAAATAAATAAATATAAATAAATAATATAAATAAATAATAATAATAAATATAAATATGATAAAATAATAAATATAATAATTTAATAATTAAAGAATATATAACAAATAATAAATATAATAAATAATATAAAATAATATAATAAATAAATAATAAATATAATAAATAATATAATAAATAAATAATATAAAACAAACACTTTTCAATAATGCGTTCCCTAATTATATAGTCTACAAGTAAGTCAAATTTCATTTAAACAACAGCAATATCTGTCTATATCTCTGAGATGAGGTATTATGATTATTTATATTATTTACATTATTTGGGCTGTTATCCTCATTTCGGTTCAAAATTTCATTCACCTGAAGAAGGCTGGAGCATACAGCAGCTGAAACATTGTGAATAGGGCAATAAAAATGGGGATAACAGACCAAATAATGTAAATAATATAAATAAACAACAGCAATTTTAATAAGAACCATAGTCACAAATATAATATTGACAATAATACTATCAACATATATTGCCAAAATCAAAAGCAGTTTGAACAATGCCAGCAAGCCAACCCTCGGTCACGATGACTTGTCACTTCATGCTAGCACAACCAACGACAGCATCCAAACAGTTCCATTTACCCAAATTCACTCACAAGACATGGGTCAACTCGTAGCTTCATTTTCAGGTATTTTTCAAAAGGTGCCACACATTAGGATCAGCTCCCTAGGCAGAACACATTCCACCTTCCTGATGAATCAATTATAGTGTCATTAGAATCTGGGTTGGAAAATGAATGTTCTAACCACTAGATTACATGCTCATATAATGCGTGCAATCTTTCGAATTGCTCATACACTTGAGTTGTTTCAACTAACCACTGAAAAAAGATACGCAAATTTTTTGTAATATTTTGTCATGATAAATCTAAAACTGATAGCTAGAACCTTAAATGGGTCTTTAGTAACCTTGAAAATAAATTGAGAACTGACAGAAGTGGTAACAGATGGTTGTTATCCACTGAGAGAATGGAGGCTTTGAAGGATTTTTCACAAACAATCCTGGCTTTAAAATATGATTAACCCGCCACAAATATGTGTGTGTTTCTTTGCTTCCCTTACCCTCTCAGATAGATTTACCCAAAGGCTGTTATTGATTTTCCATTTCATATATTTGTGTAGAATATCGCTGAGGTGTATGCAAATGTTAAGAATACTGTCTTCCATAAGACACCGAGATGAAACTAGAGAAAATACCGATAGATAAGGAAAGTTGGATAAAGATGAGATGCCATGATATTTTTTTTTTTATTTTCATCAAGATAATAATCTCATTAAAATATCCAAGTAGGAATTAATTGTTTCCTCCATAATAGGAAATTCTTAAAAATAAATATGAAACTTTCAATGTTTTAATATAAAATACATTTATAAAATTATACATACATACATACGACCGATATTTTTGCTGAAATAGGCTATTCCCCATATGAGGTGATTTGGGATTTTATTATTTATTAATTTTATATATATATATATATATAGGAATATGTGTGTAAGGATGAATATATATAGGAATATGTGTATGTAATTATTGAATATATTTTATATATATAATATATATATATATATATATATATTTATTCAAAATCATTTTATTCATATATATTATTGATTATGGGGTATGAATGAAATATATATATATATATATTATTCATTCAGAATACATATTCTATATATATTCATTCTTACACAAACACACACACATATATTTATATATATATATATATATATATATATATATATATATATATATTCATTTCTACATACATATTCCTATATATTTCATTCTTTTGACACATATTCCTATATATATGTATATATTCCCGGACGTATATATTCTTATATATATATATATATATTCCTAGGTACATATTCTTATATATATATTTATTCCTAGGTACATTTAATCTTATATATATATATTCCTAGGTACATATTCCTATATATATATGTGTGTGTGTGTGTGTATATATATATATATATATATATATATATATATATATCATGTCATATTCATATATATATATATATTTTCATATACACACATATTCCTACACACACATTTCTACATATATATTCACAGACACACTTCTACATATATATATATATATATATATTTTTTGACATTCCCATTTCTACATATTCAGTGCAAGAATACACACACACACACATTTCTATAATATATATATAAAAAATGTATAAAGTGTGTGTGATCCATTCAAAAATTCTCTCAAACCTGTTCTGTTAAATAATATCGACAAGTTCACGCTATAAATATTTTTATTAAATTTTTCCAATTTGCAAACAAGTTATTTTTTTTTATTGCTAGATTTGCTGAAATTAATATTAACTTTTATTTTATATTATTTTTTTTCTTCCCAAGTACTATTGAATGATACTCCATTCATTTTCTAGGATTGTTCTGTGTGTAGTTGTGTTGTATAGCCCCTTGTTTGGGGTGGCCTTGGGGCAACGGTTTCAATTCTATAATAAAGTTGCATTCTTCTCCCTCAGCCAGTGATTGCTAGTTGTTTTGCTTTGAAGATAAAAGAACTTCAACACAGGAAATTTTAACTTATCTATTTTATCAGCATTGACGTATACATTTCTACCTATGCAGTGGGTTTGTTCTCTGAGGAGACATTTCCAGACATGTAAGAAACATGTCTACATTGTTTGACAGTTAAGGCTCAACTCCCTGAAAAACCTTTCTATATCGCTATCATTCCCACACTCGTTCAGCCAATCAAAATCAACTTCCCTATTTTGTCTTGTATCTGACCTCTAGGGTCAACCTGAGGAAGTCAGAACAGAGATACTAAAAATAATAGTCTGCTAAACTATTATTTAACCGTTACAGAACTGGTATTTAATTTTGGAGTTATCACTTCACACTTGATGGAATCAATTTCAACTCATTTCAAGATGATATCATATAATGTTCATACTGAAATTTTATGCATGTGTGTTTTTTTGTAAAAACACACTTTAATATATGGTCCCCTATAGAGGACATTTGATTCAATGTTGGCTGCTTCAGATTTGATTTGTTTTTTTAACAGCATATCAACACCTTATGGGTCTTTTAATGCTGAAATTTAAAACAAAAGGAAAGAAACATGGCTGCTTGTCTCAGTTTCTTGCTTGCCCTGGTTCTCCTTAGAAACACCGTTAAAAACACCTTTCTCCCCACTCCCCAGCATTGATAGTATTTGTTCTTTTATTTAATTGCAATCCAGGTGTTTGGATTAAATTTGCATATGTGTTGAACTTGACTAATGCATGGAATAATAATGCAACACAAAATGTACTTAGAACAAAATGTATTGAAACAAGAAAGTGTACACAATATTTATATATAGTCTTTTGTATATTCCTGGTAAGACCGTTCATGGAGAATGTGTTGACTGAGTCGCAGTTGGGCAGAGTCTCTGGTTGAATCTCTTGATTCCTCCCCCTCTTCCCGGTACCAACCATATTTATATGGTCAGTACTCCACTATGCAAATCACATCACTCACCCAAAATCTTGGCTTGTCTATTTTGCATTCATTCTACTCAGATAAATCAACCTGAACAGGTTAATGTGAGGCTCAGGTTCAAATCGCAGCAAAATCAGTTCTGCTTATATCTACAAACAATGCATGTTGCCATGCAAATTCTTTTCACAGCAGGCGAACAGCGCCTTCTCTCAGCATCTCCTTTGTTACACTTTGAAGTAATAAAAATATATGTTATTCTGCTTTCACACTTGAATACATGGTAGATTATACTTAGCTTTTGTGCATATACATGTTTGTGTGGATATAATTAAGAGAGGTGGGGATATGTGTGTTTTATGTTGTAGTTTTTTTAAAGTTATATTTTGGAATACAATTTGATTTCTTTAAGAAATTGTACGATATTATATGGATTTATGTCATGAAAGAGTTCTTCATTTTGGTAGATTTTCTTTAGCGGCATATCAATCTCTATGGGTTAATTGATGCTGAAATCTTAATATTTAGAACAATTTTATGTCTTCAACCAAATATATTTTGAATGCAATTGTATGCTTTCAACTACAGATAAAATGTATAGTTGGTAGTTTTACTATAAATATATATTGTTGGTAATTTTTTATATAAAAATGAATTGCTGGTATTTTTACTATAAAAATGTATTTTTATACTTTCATAGTGTTTTGTTTTTGTTTTGGTGGGGAGCACTATTTGCCCATAGCTAGGATCCTAACAGGTGCTATCACCTTGGGTCAAGGTTGACCTAGGAACAACAGCAATCACCTGATCAGAGGCGTTGCTGCCAGATGTAGTTTATCTTCATACCCAGGACTAAAATCCAAGGATACACAAGAATCATTAAAGATGTCTTCCAGAAAGTAAGCAAAGTATAAAGTGCTGTCTATATTTCTGAGATGAGGTATTGTAACTATTTACACTATTTACATTTGTCTTCATTTTTACTGTGGATAAAAACCTTGGTTGAAGTAATCCAAAAAAGTGGCTTGACACAAAGAGTTGTTACACTATTTACATCATTCAAACTATTGTCCTCATCTTTTTCACCATTTTTATTACAATGTTTCGGTCGTTGTATGCTCCAGCCTTCTTCAGGTGTTTGGAATGTCGAACTGAACCCTTTATTGAAGCATTGTAATAAATGACAAAGATGAGGACAATAGTTCGAATAATGTAAATAGTGTACATAATACCTCATCTCAGAAATATAGACAGATATTGAAGGGCCAAAATGTTGCAATAAATATGGCAACAAAGATGAGGACAATAGTCCGAATAATGCAAATAGTGTACATAATACCTCATCTTAGAAATATAGACAGATACAAAGAGTTATTAATTCAATACCTGGTCACATCAGAAGTAACAAAAACTTGGAGACTTGAATTACTAAAGGGAATTAACTGATATTGAGATATCCAAAAAAAGGCATGGCATGTGGAATTAGAACAATCTACCACCATGGACTAAATAAAGGGTTTGGTTTGAAATTTTAATGAATGTTACCTGAAGAAGGCCAGAACATACAATGGCTGAATCTCTGTGAATATGGCAATAAAGATGTGAACAACAGTCCAAACACTGTAACATGTGTAAAAGTAGTAAGAGATATGGAAATATCAAAAGAAAAATAGAGAAAAGGACTATTTACACTATTTACATTGTTCAGATGGTGGCAATCTAAATATGACCTGTGTAGAATTGAAAACATGTTCATTTGATACAACACAGCACACTCACGATTTTGTATGAGGTAATCTGTGATTGCAGATCTGGATGCAATGAGAGACTCATCGAAATTACGTGGTCGACCTTTCCTGATATCTGCTTCTCTCAAGAATCTGAGTGGTCTTGTCTATGTTGTGAGATTTGCACTGACATTTAAATAAATAAATGACCAATTTTCTTTTAAAGATAGCTGGGATGTCCTTGCGGACAGATTTCAACTTAGGTTGAGAAGAGAATTTGTGGCTTATCTGAAAAAAAAAAAATAATTGGGAAACACTTTCAGAGATTTGATTAACAAACATTGCAGCTTCCTCTTCTATTTGCCATGTCCATTCAGAATCATGGCTCTCCACAACTTCCTGTACTTTGTAGCTCTTCTTCTCCCTCCAGCTATGGGTAAATAGCACTGGCAGACTGGGTTCTATAGCCTTGGATGGCAACTGGTCTAGGAGAAGGAAAAAAAATGAATTCAAAACCTGTGGAGGGTCGTTTGGGAACCTTTTTTTTTTTAAGTGCACCAGGTCTCTGTAATCGGCCCTTCAAAAAAAAATGGATGGTCCTGCACAGAACCTTCACCACTATAATCAAATCTCATGTGCTATACCTGTGAGTTGGGGACCGCTTGTGAATTCCAAATTCCCATGAAACACCAATATTGGAGCCGGCTCAACCCACCGAGGGTGAATGCTGTTACAGGTACAGGGGGTGGTAAACATAGGCAATCCCATTACTGAATAAAGTAGACCATGTGACCATAGAGCAAACACATATATGGGATGTAGTGTGTGTCTAATTGATCATTCTTTCTATCCTATCCTCTATTACTATTCAGATCTGCATTTCTGCTCTATCCTCTATTACTATATGGACAGCTATTCTCTACACTATTCACTATACTATTTCTTTTTTTGGATCACTATATGGATTACTGTTCGAGTGAGTATTACCAAGCAAGTACTATTAGTGCGAGTGTTATTCAGAGATGTCTGACAACAGCATTGTTCAACAGCATACTATAGTTGTATCTGCAATTACAAAGTCTCTACTACAATGAGCATTTCGAAAGTGACTACAAGTATTCGTTGACATTACAAAAGTGGCAACAAGTGTTCGTTGACATCACAAAACACAGTTTCTTTTCGTTTTTTTAATAGATGCATTCTTTTTTTCATTTTTTTATATAAAGTACAGTGTATGTGTGTCTAAACAACTCCCCCACTCCCACTGGTCCAATTTCAATGATTTATAGCTCATTCAAAAGCCCTAGAAAAGTTAGGTGCAGGATACGATTTTCATTGAGCTCAGATTCAGAGTTGCCAGATTATGTGAGGTTAAAACTATATATTAATATATTATACTAACCATTATTGTTGCTTTCATGGTTCAAGGGAAGTAACTCTTATTTTTCTTTTTGTATCCAAAATTGCAGTGCACATTTTATTATAAACTAGTTTAAAAGCCACCCTATCAGGCAGCATTTAAGCTAGCTCCTGTAAAGGACTCTTGGTTTGGCCATCATCACAATAGCTATGAAGGAGTAGATGCAATAGGCTACAGAACTCAAAATTGATCGCTATAATTAAGTAGTGAATTAATGTTTAAGCTTACCTTTTAAAAGTTCAATGATAATTATTCTGCTGCCACTTAATTTAAAGACAATTTGATGTACATAGGTCCTTATTTTTCATACAATTATTTTTATTTCAAGGGTGACAGAACAGTGGAAAATTTATAAGATAAAATTAATATAGTGTAAAGATAGGAAAATAGAAATTAGAATTAGTTAGACATTCAACATTTGAAGAGTTAGAGAAACATAATAGTTAATTAAGTAAAACCTATATTATGGAATCTATATCAATAAATGCGAAATTGGAGCACAATTATCAAACGAATCCAGGAGTTACAAAGCCTTGACTTTACTTTATAGTAATTTATACGGTGGTTACTCGTTCCTCCACCAGAACGAGATGTGACACAACGTTGTTTTAAAGTGGGGACCAGAGTGCGTACACTCAGGCAAGGTACAAAAATTCCCCACAGCCCACCCAACCGTCAGTTGCACTGGCCTCGGGGTGAGCACCGATCCCTCCCTCTTGTGCAATGGGAGTGCACGGCTTCAGGCAGCTGTTCCCCAGGGCTGGGCACCTCTCAGTATTATTATTGAAAATGAGGAAGAGAGGGATTGTCAGTGGTCAGGAATGAAGGCAAGTATTACTGAGAGAATAGAGTATGTATAATGTAAATACCCTTGGGAAAGGTATGAATCCTCTACTTCTCCCCTCCAGCTATGAGGAAATAGCTGGACAGACTGGGTTCTATAGCCTTGAATGGCAACTGGTCTACTGCAGAAAGAAATGGCAACCTGCTGCAGGAAAAAATCTGCCTTGTCAGTCATTTATCAAAACATACACGATTGCCTAAGCATGTATCACGTATGGCACATAACTGACTGATTGTAGATGTGGCAAAATCTCGATCCCCAATTCAGTGAGCTTTTGCAGTATCATCCAAGTGACATGTAGCCAAGCACTGTCATGAAGCAGAGTTGAGCCTCATGGATTAAACAGTGCCGGTCATATTTTGCTTAACTCAAAAGTTGTTGGCAGTAAACTTCAGCAGTGATGTTCTGGTTAGATTCCAAAAAGCTATAATGGATAACGCCAACCAGACAGTCACCATAATCTTCTATTAGCACAATTTCAGAAAATGTTTGGGTTCTTTGTCATGATCAAACCATTGAGCTGATTGTTTACGATTATCATAAAGAATCCATTTCTTATCACAAGTCACTACTTAATCAGCATCAAACATACTTTAAAATGTCAAACTCTTTGACTTTCACTGAGTTCCTGCAGAATGCGTTTATTGAGTTTCTTCACCTGGCCAATTTTCTTAAGATGATCCGATATTCTTGAAATGCTGACAACTATTATCCAAGAACTGAAACTTTGATGTGGGCTTATTTCAACCAGTGTTTCCAAATGTTGATTGTCAATTGCAGTTTCTTGATCTTCAAGTCTCAAATTCCCACTGGGGAACTTCAGAAACCAGTGACATACTACCCAATTACAAATGGATTCTTCACCCTACATTCTATTAATGTTAGTAGCAGTTTGAGAAGTATTATGAACAAGCTTGAACACATGCAAAAACAAAAGTCAATAAATCTCTTCTTTTTTCATTTTCATAATGAGAGGTATATATATATATATATATATATCCTTAGTTGTAAGTAAAACAGTGTTCAATGCAACATAATAGAGCTACTAAGTATATATTAATAAATATACATAATACTCCACGCCGACAGTACAACTCAGAATTTCATATTGTGTGGTGCATGAAACTTCAAGTTATACTGTCGCCATGGGGTATAATGTATGTGTATATATATATATATATATATATATATATGGGGTATAATGTATGTGTATATATATATATATATATATGAAGATGAATATGAAGATATATATATATATATATATATATATGAAGATGAAGTTTTAAGAATACGCATTCAATGGAGATCAAGGTGTTTTGAAGGTCAGAATACATACAGTCTGAAAAAAGCCAACTGAAAGAAAACAGAGAAAGAGCAAAACGACTGGCAGCCGCATCAATGTCTGCAGCGTTAAATCCACATTCATGTTCTATTTGTGGCCTTGTTTGCAAATCCCTTGCTGGACTAAAAAAGTCATCAGAGGCAAAAGCATAAATGAATTTTATAAATATGGGTTGTCCGAACCTCATACGTTGAAATCGACAGGAGAGTCCATCATATATATATATATATATATATATATATATATATATATATATATAAAATGAAACAGACAACTTTAAGAGTTTATGGGATTATAATTTATTTCCTTAGGACCGGGATTTTGGTCCTAATTCATCAAATCTCCATTTTCATATGAAAATCCCAGTCATAAAGAAATAAATTATAATCACCCTGAACCCTTAAAGTTGTCTGTTTCTTAATATAATTAATATTTGCTCCGTTTTTACATTGAGCTCTCTCGATTACATCCTCTTTGCAATTATCCATACGGATTACCAAATAACTTCATTAACTAAACATATGCATGTGTGGGTGTGTGTATATATATATATATGTGTGTGTATGTGTTTTAAGTTAAATTCCAAAAGAGATTGATATAAAATTTACTTTAATGACACTAGGAATGAATAATAAATTTCCATGCAACTATTATAATAATATATTAGAAAACAATTAAAAATATTATTCTAAAACTGAATATTCTGTTCTGAACAAAGGTTCATTTATCACCCAGTTCATTCTTAACCCCAGTCTTTTAAACTGAATTAGAAGTTTATCCCTTGTTTCCTCTTTAGGAATGGGTTTCTGGTTCCTTCTAAATTCTATTTCTAATGTCACCACCTAAACCCTGAAATTTATACTGTTATTAGGTTTCTAGTTCCTTCTAAAGTCTTTTCCTTCTCTTTCACTTCCAGTAGCCCCTTGCATCTTAGCGGCATTATTGCCTTGATTGGGGTGAATTGATTTAAAAAAAAAAAAAAAAAAAAAAACTACTAAATTAACTGATTATTTTATTTTCAATTTTTTATCTTCTATTTTTTTTAAGCGTTTCACCCCAAGCAAGGTGGGAAGCCACTAGCACGCAAGGGGTTACAGAAAGTAGAAGCGAGAGCAAAGGATGAAGAGAAGGATAGGGTATAGATCAAGGCATCTGGAGACGTTGATTGACATTACATTTGAATAGTTGGAGATTATAGCTATCAGGGAAACAAGAAAAGGGAAGGGAGTTCCACAGGCAAGAAAGTGTGAGACATGAAGCTATTGGAGTAAAAGAGACGACTACATTTAACAGTTTCGACAGTGAAAGGGTGGGATCAAGATGCCAGCTTAGTTGAACGCTTAAATTCATGAAGTTTGAGAACCAGCGAAAGCAGCTCATCGGAGCAGTTACCATGAAATTTTGTAAAAAGACAGAGGAAGCGATATATACGTCTGTGAGAGAGTGACTAAAGACAAGATACCAGATCAGGACCAATTACATTGCATATCCATCTCTGGATCTTATCAAGAACCTTGAGACAAACAGAATGGGCACCGGACCATATATGGCAGCAATACTCCATGCAAGGGTGAATGGTTGATTTGTAGATTTGAAGGATCAACTCCTGCGAGAAAAACTTTCCTGGCACAGCACAGAGAGATTATTTATTTTACCTTATTTTATTCTATTTCTTAAACAAAATTCAAATTTATTTTATGCTGAACACGTGACAAAGCTTATATATATATATATATATTATATGCATGTTTGAGGGTGTGTGTAAAAATTTTAGAAAGAGTATATTTGAAAAAGGTCAATAAATATATGAATAAAGACAAAAGGAAAAGATATCTTTGCTGACGTATTTCATCCTCTGAGGCAAATATTTTTGAGGTAAAGTATTTTTATCAAGAGACCACTTTCTAGAGACTCCAGGGGTAGATGGGCCAAAGCACTGCTGAGGGGAGATCAATTTAATAAAATCCTTACATTTGCCTTGATAAATATCTCAGAAGTTTTTCCTTTTGTCTATATATATATATATATATATATAATTTAGACATATCATGTCAATTAGTTTTCATTGTGATCCTTTCAAGTTTCTGGATTTTTTGGTACATTTAGAAAATCGTGTAAGAAAAATACTAAAATTTTCTTTTGAATGGTTTTTATTTTCCCAAGTACTTTCACTCTCATCTTAGACCTTCTTCAGGGGCTTAAGTTGTCTGTGAGTATGTATATATGTTTCTATGAATTTAAAACATTTCCACAGTTTGTTTTTTTTACTGCTTATGCAGCGTTCTGGATTTCAAAGTTCAAAGTTAACATGTACTTTTGGGTTTTTCAGTGTTAGGGTTGTAGATTTTTTGCTTTTGCTCATACATATATAATATTTTTTTTTTCCTAAAGATTTCAGGACTCTGTTGTTATACTCATAGTTGACATCATTTATTTTGGACATTAACTCACTCATATATATATATATATATATATATATTTTGAACAATAAAAAATATATTAAAAAATTAAAATCTTCAGACACACTGGGTTGTAGATTAATATTCTTTATTATTCTTTATATTATTATATTTTTTTTATTATTATTTCATTTAGATTCCTTGACTATATATATATATATATATATATATATATTTATATATATATATATATATGTAAAACACTTCAACAAAAAGCCTCTAAATAAGATATTCAACAGGAAATCAATCAAAATTAGCTACTCCTGCACTGTTAATACGTATCAAATTATTAATTCCCATAACAATTACCTTTTAAGTAAATTCCATGGAAAAAACTAAATCTAACATTGAAACCCCTGTTTTTTGTAGAATTAAGGAAAACTGCCCAATAAAAGAGCAAATTAAAATCCATAATTGGTATACCATAAAATATTACCTCTAAAAGAAAATACAAAAACTATAATATTTATATTGGCATTTCTGCAGGAGAAATTTAAAAAGAGAATGAATTTACATAAACATTCATTCATCAAAATCAAAATTAAAACACCAAACAGACATTTTTTGAAAATTTTGGGAATTTTATTAATTAAAATGAATCCTCAAATAAATTTGAAAATTCTAGGTTTCATGAAACATCCCCAATAGTTTTAGGGATAGGTTTTTAACCATGTTTAGAAGAGAAAAATCAGGATAATAAAATATTAAGATCAATGCAAACTATTAAATCAACAGAGAGATCAAATCACAAAATGCAGACATAGAAATAAATTCCAAATTACATAAGAATACATGTGCATATATGTTCACCAGGGGAAAATGAAATACGATATAAATAATATATGTATGAAGATGTAAATGTACATATACGTATGTATGAAGATATGTACATATATGAGTGTGTTGGACAGCATGATTTATTCCATTGGGTGCTCTGGTATTACCAACAATCTATAAATCTATAAATCAACTAATTTACATTAATCTTAACGGGCTTAAGTTTAAATCCCCCATTGCTTATTAATAATATTAGACACCTGTAGTACAAAATCTTTCTACTGTAAATCCCAGAAAAACACACTCAGGGCCAATCGATAACACAAACCCATTCTCATTAACAAGGCTGATGATAGCCATGTACAGAATGGCTTGAGGTAATTTTTGTTTTTTTGCTGTAAAAATACATATGCTCTGTTATGATAAATACATCGGACTCTCCGGATCAGTTTTAATAACTAATATTACCAGGATCCACCCAGATTATATACCAAAGGATTGATTACCTGTACTATTCATATATTTCTATATATTGTCATCCACAGACAGACTGTTTTGCTGTATCAGTGTGGCTAGACATCCGGTTGCCTCTAGCTAGGATTGAAACCCAACTGAATTGGCATCTGTCAGGGATTCTACCACTAAACCGTTGGCATACAGCAGGGATGAAGGTGAATTCAAGAATATTTATTTTATAGATAAACACACAGTAACTCGATTCGATTTACCGAAGAGTCTTGCATCATTAGCCGTAATAGTCACTTTTTACAAACCCACACTTCCTCCCCAGAGAGCTCAACCGAAATAAATTTTTCACGAGCATATATATTGTCATCCACAGATTGACTGTTTCGCTGTATCACAGCTCATCAGTGTGGCTAGATGTCCAGTTGCCTTTAGCTAGGATTGAAACCCAACTGAATTAACATCAGTCAGGGATTCTACCATTTTGCACTATACAATATGAAGGTGAATTTAAGTGTATTACACACACACACACACATACACATAAAGACAAAAGGAAAACTTAGCTCAGCCAACAGGAAAAAAATATCAAAAAGCAAAATGTGTTGGCTGAGTTTTCTTTTCATGTTTATTCATATTATCATATATTATATATATATTTTTTTAGATATATCTGAAATTTTAAAATAAACACAGATATATATATATATATATATATATATAAAAAATATTTAAACACTAATATTCCATGGAATATTAGTGTTTAAATTTTATATTATATCCTTACTCTGTCCTGGACATTGAGTTCTACCTGGATTCTATCCTCTTTTATTTTTTTATTCAAAAATATACATGTATATGTATGCACCTATGTATATATATTTATATATTTTGCATATGTATGTGTATATTTACCAATATATATATATATATATATATATATATATATATATATATATAAATCGAAATCTCCCGTCAAGATTTGACATATGAGGGTTTTTTTAGATCAGTTTCAAGAATCTGACAGCCCGACACTGGCACATGAGATTTGATTATAGTGGTGAAGGTCTTCATGCAGGACCATCCACACTTTTTGAAGGGACGAATACAGAGACCTGAAACTGAATGCCAAATTTCCCAAACGACCCTCCGCAGGTTTTGAATTCAAATTGTCCTTCTCATAGACCAGTTGCCATCCAAGGCTATAGAACCCAGTCTGTCCTGCTATTTTACCCATATCTGGAGGGAAGGAAGAGGATTCATACCTTTCCCAAAGGTATTAGAATGTAAGTGAATGTAATGTAATGGATTCAACTGGAATTCAAACTAGTTTGTTTTTTTCCTCAATTCAAAATTTGTAGAATCCATTACTCCACCGTGTATCTTTTTATTATATCCTTAATTAATCTCTTACATTGAGTTCTACCTGGATATCTATCCTCTTGGAATTATTTTTATACAAATATATATGTATATGTATGTATGTATGTATATATATTTATATATTTTGCATATGTATGTGCATATTTACCACTAATATTATCTATCTATATATATATATATTTTGAACAATAAAAAAATATTAAAAAATTAAAATCTTCACACACACTGGGTTGTAGATTAATATTCTTTCGTTTTTTTTTTATTATTTCATTTAGATTCCTCGACTAGTTTCATCCAAAATGGCCATCATCAGGAGAAGAAATATTTCTGCTTGCTGGTAGCAGTAAACTATTTTTTTTTATATATATATATATATATATATATATATATATATTATTTGATTTGTTGACAGAAAAAATATAAATAGGAAATATATATATATATATATATATATATATATATTTATATATATTTACTGCTACCAACAAGAAAAAATTTTTATTTATGTTTTTTATAAATTTTTATATATATAAATATATATATATATATATATATATATATATATATTTTTTTTTCTTATTTCTACAAAGATTCTATTTTCATTTCGTTTTTTATTACTCTTTCTTGACTCTTATTTTTATTATTAGGGTTCTTTTACATATATAAGTAACTATCTGCCCCCAGTTATGTCCCTTGCCTTCAGGACTTTTCCTGCTCTTTCTGATGTAGGAATCATTTTCTGTACGCCCATCAGTGAATAAAGTTGTTTTACTGTTCTTAATACAGTCTGTTCAAGTTCTTTATCTTCCTGGAACCCAAAATTAAACATTAGGTAACATTATAGGTCACTGCTCCTAAAATGAAACCAATTCAAATCAGAAAAAAAAAAGCTTTCTTCTACACATTGACGACTACCATTACTAATTTGTGATTTTGAAACAAGATCCTTTGCCAACTATTCTTCTCGTATTGCACAAAATAAAGGCATACAAGACAAATCCAGACATGTGACATACAAAAATGAGGTCAGTCATTCATAACAAAAACCCTGAGGAAAAACAGACACACCTTAAAACAAACTTATTGGGGGTAGTGTATATATATATATATATGTGTGTGTGTGTGTATTTGGGCAGCAATCCCTCTTTTATATAAGTTTCATTGTTTTATGTATGTATCTCTCTGACCACAGGTCAATAAGGTCTCATTTAATTACATCTAACTTCAACATACTCAGTGATAATACAAATATAATAGCCTCATCCACATATAAAATAGTTTAAAAATGACGGAAGCATTATTAACAAAAAAGTAAAATTCCAACACTCAGTAATATCAACTACAAACATGGCCACAATGTTTGGAAAATAAAACCTTCCTGTAACTCTAAATAGATAAACAAAACAATCCAAACATTCAGTTAAAAGGAAAAATAAAATTCATCCTTGATAATGGACAAAATTATAGCCAAAACGTCCGTCAGAGATACAAAACATTTGGACAATTTCTGTATAATTTACATCCAGAAAATTAAGAAATTACATGAACACATTAAACATTAAATAACAAACTTAACCATAGTACCTTGTCTGTCTTTTTAATGAAACTTGTGTTTGCCTATATATATATATATATATATATATATATATAAACAAACACAAGTTCCATTATATATATATATATATATACTCGACTCTCCCTGTCGAATTTGACGTATGAGGGTCAAGCAGATCAGTTCCTAGGAAACCAACAGCCTGA
This sequence comes from Acanthosepion pharaonis, assembly GCA_903632075.3. NCBI lineage: Eukaryota > Metazoa > Mollusca > Cephalopoda > Sepiida > Sepiidae > Acanthosepion > Acanthosepion pharaonis. The sequence goes on along the minus strand of CAHIKZ030001290.1, from coordinate 480,329 downwards.
CAACAGCACGAGATTTGATTATAGTGGTGAAGGTTTCATGCAGGACCATCCACACTTTTTGAATGGCCAAATACAGAGACCTGGTGCACAAAGTGCCACAAGGTCTACAAATGATCCTCCGCAGGTTTTGAATTCAGACTTGTCCTTCTCCTAGACCAGTTGCCATCCAAGGCTATAGAACCCAGTCTGCCCTGCTATTTATACATAGCTGGAGGGAGAAGAAGAGGATTCACACCTTTCCCAAGGGTATTAGCATGTAAGTGAATGTAATGGGCTCGACTGGAATCCAAATTCGGCTCTCCATTTCCTCAATCCAAGTCACTATCCATTACTCCACCGTGCCTCCTCTCATATATTTGTGGCAATTCTTCATTTTTAAGTTTCACCTAAATATGGTTTATCAATGATGATACTGTATCATTAGATAAATAATTTTATTTAAGTGCCTGATTTTGAATTTAAACTCAGTCATTGCAGAGAAAAGATTTTAACTAATGTCAGTATACTCTCTTCTTTTTCCTGATAATACAGGGTCACTGGCTAAAGAATGATAAAATTGTTTCTTGATCATTTATTTTCTGTTCATGTGGTTTCTTATCTAAATTCTATATATATATATATATATATCAAAAAAAATTCCGCTTGAAAATGGAACAGAGCTTACTTTAATTCAATTTAACTCAAATAATTATATTGATGTTTTCGGCTCTTGTTTTGAAACATGAGAACTCTTATGTAGCATGTTGGAATCATATTTTTAAATAAATAATTATATTTATGCTCTACTTTTGTATTGAGCACTATTTTTTAAAAATAATAACAAAAATACTAAAGAACTTTGGATTATTTACCTAACAAGTTCTTTCCTATTTTCAATATATTTTTCACACACACATATATATATATATATATATATATATATATATATATATATATATATATATACTAGCAGCCATACCCATCTGGTCGATCAGAAAAGCATTCAATTAGAATGGAGCAAAAAACAGCATCATGTTTAGATGTAAGAGAGTCTATCTTCTTCAATTACTTTAAAGTATTTTTGTTAAAAAACATTTTGAATTAATACAGTTACTGATATAACAGAAGTAGTCTGTATTTATTCAATCGAAGTTAGCCAAGGACATGAAGGGGTAAAACAGGCAACAGGAAGACCCACTTCAGACCACAATTATTTTGGAGTTTTTGAAATTCAGTTTATCAGTGTGCGACCAAGGATGTAAAAAAAAAAAAGATACATTTATAAAGCAATTGTTAAGTTTGATAAAAATTGGTTGAAATAAGAACAAAAAATAAGAAAGAAACCAGTAAAAATTGCCATTTCTCGCTATTTACATTGGTTTTCACATAATATGCAACACATTAAAGATTACTACACAAGCCAATTGATGGCAGGATACAGGTGAGTGAATTTTTTGGAAGGATACAGGTGAGTGCACTTATTTGGTTCCACAAAATTACAAATAAAATAAATATGTATTTATAAAATACAACATAAAAAAAACTTTTATCTGTCTATATCTAAAAATAACTGCTTGAGGCTTTGTACTTTGGCAAAGGCTTTGTAAATATAACACCTGAACAAATAGACATAGTTTTACATTGCTGTAAATCAATTTAGCTTGGATTAAAAAATAAAAAAGAACAGCTTCGATGTACCACAAGGTTCATTTGATGGTGTTAGGGTTTCAGAATTAATAGACCTACATATTTTATATGAAATCAACAAAATTTTACATATAAACAACCATGGCCTGTATAGGAATGACGGGCTGATGACAGCGCCAGACAACAGAAGAACAACTGACACTATCAGAAAAGCACTCTTTGAGTTCTTTAAAACCCTTGACTTTGAAATAGAAGTCAATATGAATAAGGAAAGTGTCAAATATATGGATGTAGAATTAAATCTATAAACTAGCAGTGTCTGCCCATGCATGAAATACAACACAAAAGTAAAATATGTGAATTCTACATCCAACCACTCTGCAAGTGTAATAAATCACATCCCTAAATGAATAGAGTCTAGGTCATCTAGAAATTCCTGGAGTAAAATAATTTTTGAAGATAAAAGAAAGAATATGAAAGGACTTTAAGAGAAGAGGGGCATAAAACCAAACTGGAATTTCAACCTCAAATAAAACAACAAATTAAGAAAAATTCGAAGAAAAGAAAAAAAATATTATTTAGCTTAACCCCCACTTTTAACTTAGAGGGCAAGTGTAAAAGAGGGAAAATATTTTTCAAATTACTTACTAAACACTTCCTCAAAAATTGTGAATAATATAAAATATTTAATAAAACACAGTTAAATTAATCTACAGCTGTACTAGCAATTTAGAAACTACAATAAAAAGAGAAAACACCAGAAACTTCAAAACTAACACACAGCAAAACATTGTTAATAGATATAAGCAACTGTAGGAATAAAAGTAGATGTCCATTAGATGGGGGTTTGCAAAACTGAAGCAGTAATTTACAAAGGAGAGGTAATAGATATAAATGGCCAGGAAAAAAATACATAGGGTGTACTGAAGGTAACTTTAAGAAGAGGTGGTATAATCAAAAAATCATCTTTTAAGTTATGAAGTTTTAGGAATTCTACTAGACGAGCCAATCATGTGTGGAAATTAAAGGAAAAAAAATTAAAAAGATCTGATTGTAAACTGGAAAATTTTTAAAAGGCAAACTTTACAACAATCATAGTAATATCTGCAACCTTTGTCAACAAGAAAAGTTGGCTATAATAATATTTTCAGACCAAAAGAGCCTTTTGAATGAGATCAGAAATTATGACCCATTGCATACATACTAAAAAGTTCCTTTTGAGTTCATATGACACAGGATGAAAAGAAAGTATGTATATTTCTGTGGTGAACAGTCATGTAGAAGCAAGTGAGCCAAAGTGGCTTGCACCTGGTGCAAAGGGAAATAAGTGTCTTACCTCAACATGTGGCATATGACATTGGAATTTTGTTCCTTGAAAATGACATTAATTGGATTGTTTTAACAGTGTGTGCTGTAACAGAGACATTTTGTACAGCTTGGCATGGTCCAACTAATAGCAAGTTGTGAGATGATTGGTTGGACTGGAGGAGGCTATTTGCCTGGGTAACTGAGAACAAAAGCGAAGAACGCTGATTGGTTGGTCGGCTGTGGAGTTGGCCTGATAAAAGGGCTGAAACAGTGAGAAGGCAGAATGGTTTTACATTGGTGAAGTGTGTGGAATGCAAGAACGGCAGCTTGAACAAGCAGTATTTTAGATTGTACAAACAACATCCAAGGAATAGAGACCCATTTAACTACAATTTCATTTAACCCCCATCGATAAATTTCCAATACATTTAATTTTTTTCTTCTCTGCTTCCTCGCCTTCTACTACATTTCATGTTGTGCACTTATTTATTTTTAAATAATATAGTGTTCATTAAATTTGTTTTTTTTAAAAAAAAATAAAGTGTTAAGAATCAATTGCGTGAAATTGGCTGGAGATACCGAAAGGTTGAAACCAAGGTAGCAGAATTGGCTAATCTCCTAATTTCTTATACTAAAAAGCTTTCACTCTTTACATTGTTCAGACTAACATCCTCATCTTTGTTGCCATATTTATCACAATGTTTCGGCCATTGTATGCTCTGGCTTTCTTCAGGTGGTTGGAATGTCGAACTGAACCCTTTATTTCGCTCGCTGGGGTAGACTGTTCTAGTTCCATGCACCATGTCTCATTAGGGTTAGGGTCAGTTATCAGTTATTTCCTGTTAATTCCCCTCTCCAAGTTCTCCACTGCCTTAATCAGGTATTGAACTCAAACTCTTTGGGTCCTGTCACTGAATCTAACTAACGCCTTTTCCACTTTGCCATGTGTCCTTGAGTGTACACAATACCTCATCTCAGAAAAAAGAATACCCGCTCGGCCCGGTGGCTAGGATCAAAGTGTAGTATCTGCGCTTTGTGAGCTGCCGGGTCAGGTGTCTGTCGAACTCTCTGCTTGCAGAGAGGAACCCGGACAAAGGCCGAAGGGTGGGGTTTTTTTTCGGGAGGTTGACAGAACTAGCCTGCTTGGACGGGTTTAGATGGGTTTTATTTTTGGCTGGGCCTACGGGCTCAGACATACCCACATTAAAAAGGCCTTGTGCCACATTCGGTCCCCGTGGGTGGATTGATAAATACCATCTCAGAAATATAGACAGATACTAAAAAGCTTTCCATATTAAATTTTAATTTTTTTATATGTGTATTGAGCACTTTTTTAATACTATTGTTTTCTGGTCTGATTCAACTCTGACCATTAATGTTTTTTTATTATTATTTATATATATATATATATAGTTTCAAGGTATGCTATATTTATGGGTTAAGTGCTTAATATCAACAAAAGACCATTGATAAATATAAAAGTGGACATTGACGTCAACACCCAGCGGGAGCAGTCTATTTCATGGCCTGAATATTGCATTAAAGCATGAAACAGATGGTTGCCACTACTTGAAAAATAAAGGGTTGTTTAAAATTATCAGAGCTCAAGATTTTGTTTTTTTCCCTCCTATTCAGACAGGTTGTAACACAAGGCCAGTTTTTAATGTGGAGACCTGGGTACACTATTTACATTATTCAGACTATTGTCCTCATCTTTGTTGCCATATTTATCACAATGTTTCAGCTGTTGTACACTCTGGCCTTCTTCAGATGGTTGGAATGTCGAAATGAACCCTTTATTTTCACTCACTGAGGTAGACTGTTCTAGTTTCACGTGCCATGTCTAATGGATGTCAGTTATCTCCTGTTAATTCCCCTCTCCAAGTTCTCCACCACCATAACCAGGTATTGAACTCACACTCTTTGGGTCCTTGCGGACACATGGCACAGTGGATAAAGGCATTAGTTAGATCCAGTGACAGGCAGGCAGTTTCTTTGTCATAAAGTGCTCAATATCTAAAGGTAAGGACAGAATATTAATAGAATTAATGTGGAGAAACTTATCACTAAATTGAGTGTTGTGGGTTCAGTCATGCCAACTTCAATGTTTTGTGAGCAAATTGTTGCAATGCCTTCATTCGTCAGAGCAATTGGTTTCTCAGCTGTTATAAATTTCAATTTCTTTTTTTTAAATCAGTATCACCCCATGCAGGTAGTAAAACCATTAAGAAACAAGGGGGTGGGGGGCTACAGGTTGTGGAAGAATTAAAAACAGAAATATTAATAATGAGTGGAAAGAGAAAAGAGTAATCTGGAGAAGAGTAGATAGCAATTGACATTGCATTTAAATTTTTGCAGATTTTAGTTGGCTGGAAAGAATGGAGCCGGAAGGGAGTTCCACAAGTGAGAAGTGGAAGAAAAGAAACTGTTAGCATAAAATTTACAGCTACATCCATAATTTATAATATATGCATGTTATAAGATCACTACAAAATTTAAAAATAAAAGAGAAACTGCAAATGTTTTTGGTTGTAACGTGGATTTTTTTAAAAAATAGATTATGCTTTATTTTCCATTATATACTCCAATATTCACTTATAGATAAAACAGAACTAATGCTTTTAATTTAATTATATGATTAAATTTGAAGTTTTTAGCTTCCATTTTTGAAACTTGGTTATTACTGTGTAGCGAAAAAAAAAAACATTTTAAATCAGTTAATTTATATTTATGCTCTGTAAATTTACATTGAGCACTTTTTTGTAAAAATAAAAATAAAAAATATCAATAAGAACACCAGATTATATATCTTATATTCTTTCTTTATATATATATTATATATATATATATATATATATATATATATATATATATATATGTGTGTGTGTGTGTGTTTATGTGATATAAAATATTAAATTGCAAGAGTTTTTTTAGGAGCCAAAACTGCTGGCTATTTTTTTGGGGTAACCTTAAAAAACATTTTAGGCAGGCAGTTTTTTATGTCATAAAGTGCTCAATATTAAAAGGTAATTATAGAGCATTAATAGAATTAATATGGAGAAATTTATCACTTAACTGAGTGGTGAGGTGTTTAATCATATTATTCAAAGTTTCAGGAGTGCATTACAGTAATGCTTTCACTCTTCAGGGTTGTTGACTGAAGAGAGAAAGCATTACTAAAATGCACTCATGAAACTTTGAAGTCAGTATGACTGAACTCATACCACTGAGTTAAGTGATAAGTTCCTCCACATAATTAATTAATTATATATATATATATATATATATATATATATATATATATATGAAGAAAAATATACGGAAAAAACAAACAAAAATCCTAATATGCAATTATGCTGTTTTAATGTTAATATAATGTTAACGTCGGACGTTTCGGTCTAATAGACCATCTTCAGGACATATTCATAAAACATAATTAACATAGATCTGTTGAAAATAAAATAAATGGTTTTAAAAGTTCCAGATTAATTAACAATCCTACACTAGGGGGAAACATTGTTACAAAAGCTAGAATAACCAATCAAAAACCAAGTATAGAAAGATTCAAAAGCTTGACAACGAAATCATGTTATAATAGCTATTCAAATCTTTAAAATACGTGTAATATTAAAAATAATTTATACTAACCAATAATTATAAAATTTTCAACATCATCACTTGATAAGACACAGAGTGTGTTGAAACAAAATGGCTATTTTTGTAGTGATTTTATAACATACTTATGTTATAATTTTTTTATAAATAATAATTATATATATATATACGCACGCGTGCATACACATACCTCCTGAGAAGTAGACCAAACAATTAACAAAAATGATTTTCCATTGAAACTCTGGAGTTGGTGTGCTGAATATAACATCAATCATCAAAAAATGTCATATTTATATTAATATTATTAATGCTAATGCTGATATTGAGCATTTTATTGCAATGACTGTTTGCCTTAAATATCTTTTCTTTCAAACTTCTACTGACTGACACCATTTCTGGCTTTACTCTATCTTTATAACTTCTATTTTATATATCATATATATATATATATATATATATATATATATATATATTAGTAAATATACATACATATGCAAAATATATAAATACCCATACATGTATATTTTTTCAAAAAAAAAAAAAAAAAAAAAATTCCAGAGGAAGAATCCAGGTAGAACTCAATGTCTAGGACAGAATAAGGATATAATAAAATTCTTAAATACTAATATTCCCTGAATCATAATTTATTCCATTGGAATCGTAAATACGATCCAATTTATCAGATCGTACAAATTCAAAAAGAAAACAGAAAAGTGGGTTTTTCTGTTTTTTTTTTTTTTTTGTAGGTTTGATGAATTGGATCATATTTATTTAAGAATGGAATAAATTATGACCATGGAATTTAGTGTTTAAGTTTTTTTATATATATATATATATATATATATGGTTTTGAATTTATAGTTGTCTTTCTCCGTGATGGGTTGCCAACAAAATCTGATGAGTCCAGTTCACCCTACTGCTTAACCCAGAGTTAGTGGAGAAGAGATGGTTTCATAACTCCCACAAGGATATTTGCACAAACATGGATTCAGCAAAACTACGATGGAATTTCCCCCATTTCTCATCCCATGTTGCTATCCATAACACAAGCTACACATCAACAAATAGACAAGCATAATCATTTTGGCACAAAATGAAGTAGTTATTTGTACAGCATTTTTACAAAATGATCTACTTATTTTCACAGCATTTTTACCACAAAATGAAGTTATTTTCTACAGTGTTTTAGCACAAAGTAAAGTAGTTTTTTCTACAGTATTTTTACAACAAAATGATTGACTAATTTTAACAGCATTTTTGCACGAAATGAAGTAGTTATTTTCTAGAACATTTTTGCCACAAAATGAAGTGATTTTCTGCAGCATTTTAGCATAAAGTGGAGTAGTTATTTCTACAGCATTTTTAGCACAAAACAAAGCCGTTATTTCTACAGCATTTTTTTTAAAAAACAAATGCTTATTTTATACCGCATTTTTAGCACAAAACAAAGCCGTTATTTCTACAGCATTTTTAGCACAAAACAAAGCCGTTATTTCTACAGCATTTTTAGCACAAAACAAAGCCATTATTTCTACAGCATTTTTAGCACAAAACAAAGCAGTTATTTCTACAGCATTCTACAAACCATTTTGAAAAATAATGGAGTAAGTCTAACAACCCTACTAACTTTCCAGAGTTTAAATGTCTGCCTTATAGAAACTCAAAAACCAAGAAAAGAAATTGTATATTTTGACTACTATTCCAGTAATTTTTCTCTACATGTGTATCTGCTACGGCCTACCATACATTCCAGTTTGAGGGAATCTGCCCTGATTATATAAGATATCAGTATTTGTACTTTTGTGTCAGCCCTGAAACTTCAAATGTGCTGGGTCATGAAAACAATCTAAGAGGCAAGAAAACTAAATCTATACTAAATCTCTCACAGTTTGAAGTTTGCCAATTCATGTAAGCTTTTAAATGACTTAATTAAAAAAAAACAAAATAAAAGAAAATAGTTTACCATGCATCCTACAGGTCAAAGGTTATGTTTTTCACAGGCCTCTCCTAAATTATTTTATGCTCTTTTTTTATCCAAATTCATAAATGGCAAAATTGGATTGAGTCTTTGAGATTGGAGCCTTCTTGACACTGGATAAATATAAGTAAATATTTTTTAAGAGATTTTCAAAGAAAATTTACAAATAAGCAAGCATTAAATATTCATAAAGACACACATGAAAAATGTGGTGGGAAATGATTTACATATACACTTGGGTGTCAAATAAACATGCAAGTCATAATAAATGAGGATGCGGATCAGAAAATCGAATAAATATGGAGTGTTTAAAAGAAAAGACAGAAAATTTAATGAACAAGTGTTTTCAATAGGTTGGTTACGAAATAATTAAGCCAAAATTGTTTTTGATTGAATCATTCATTTTCTAAAGCTTATCAACCCTTTTCGGGTTATTTAAAGCCAGAAAATATTTTAGATTATAAGAATGTTTTGTGTTTTTTGAGATGCAGTGTATTGTTGGTCATTCTGCTATAAAATGTATTGTTGGTCATTTTGCCATAAAATGTATTGTTGGTGATTTTGCTATAAATTTATTCTTGGTCATTCTGCTATAAAATGTATTGTTGGTCATTTTGCTATAAAATGTATTATTGGTCATTTTGCTATAAAATGTACTGTTGGTCATTTTGCTATAAAATGTACTGTTGGTCATTTTGCTATAAAATGTACTGTTGGTCATTCTGCTATAAAATGTATTGTTGGTCATTCTGCTATAAAATGTATTGTTGGTCATTTTGCTATAAAATGTACTGTTGGTCATTTTGCTATAAAATGTATTGTTGGTCATTTTGCTATAAAATGTATTGTCGAACATTTTGCTATAAAAAGTAATGTTGGTAATTCTACTATTGTTATAGTGGAACACACCTATTCTATAGTTAATAGACTCTCCCACCTATAATAAGTAGTAGTAGTAATAGTAACGAGTCAGTCGCGGAGTTGGTCAGTCAGTCAATGCCGAACGACCGTTAGTCAGATACCAAAGTATCAGCGACCATGACTAGATTTCTCTGTGTCATTACCTATTATATCAAGTTCCTAACGTTTTGTATGTCGAACCTATTTTAGGACCAACTTAGTACAACTATAAGCCTCCACTATGAAACCACTTTACAACAACTATAAAATGTATTGTTGGTCATTTTACTATAAAATCCATTTCAGTTGTTGCTGCTGTTGGTAGTCCTCAAGAGATAGGGTTTCTGTTATTTGGTACAGTTCTTTGTTTGCAATAATCTTTCTCTTTTCATCTAAAATGAGGTCAGTACTGGGTGCTCCTTGTCCCTGCTTGGGCGGGGGGGGAATTTTCCTTGGGCAAATGAACTTTCACACAGATGCACATACATGCATTTCCTAAGAGCATATTAGTATATTTTCTCTCTCTTCTTAATAATTTCTTAGTTATATGAAAATATTGCCATGTTGAAATTTATTTCTTTTACCAGCTCTAAGCCAGGGAATAGACAAAGAAAGAGTACTGGCACCTCATACGCCAGGGGGGGTAGGTTGTTTGACAACACAGGAAGGCAGTTGGGTGTTGGGTTGGTGAAAAAGTTTGTCTCCCCTTATATAGAAGTAGAAAACTACATGACAGCTATTGAGGAGAGAGACACAGGCACTGGCATAGAGGACCTGGGACCTGCTCCTAGACCAAACAATACACCCTAGACAAAGGGAACAACAGACCTGTTCTGATGAAGCGTATCCCAGCAGATCCCAGTTATCTGTTCAGCAATAGACCCCTGTTGGTAAATCATGCCTCATATTTTATGTCAGGGAGGACAATGTCTGTATAGTATATTATCTTTTATAATAATATTTGTAACTTGCATCTAAAACTTTTGCTTAACCTATCCTGTAACGAAATTACTGAAGTCTTTGTCTTCTCTGTCTTCTTCTCCATAGTCTTCTTCTTCTGCTCAACTTTACTTATCGAACTGACACATAACTTTCGCACTTTTTCAAACAAAAAACTAACCTCTTTTCAAAAATTCAGCTTTTATGCGGTGAGGTTGTACGCTTTTGCAAATGAATACGAGCCTCGCTCCCAGTCTGGTCGTGCACTGCCATTTTTGTGTCCGCCGCCATGATGTTTGCCTTATCAAATGTTCACTCATACATTTTACACCTATACACTTCAACACTGACATATATTGTTTCAGTTATCATAAAATCATTTACTTCTTTGTTGAAAAGGAGTTTCTCGGCAGAGATTTAAGCAGACATTCTTTAGTTCACTAACCAAGACCATGAACAGGTTCTACCACACCAGGTCAGGGTGGATTTGGGATCAACAGCAGTTAAGAGGCAGTTCCACAATCCTCAAAACCTCCAATCACCCAATCAGAGGCTTTGCTGCCGGATGTAGTTTATTGTCATACCCAGGATGCACTTAATATGTAGTATTATTGTTTAATATGTAGTTTTATATTATATTGCTTAATATGAAGTATTATATTATACTAGACCATCTGTGACCGATTGGGTCAACTTTGTTGTCTTACTGTTTACATTTAGTTTCATAAAGAGTTTATGAAAGTAGATATTTTATTTTTAAAAATACATTTATTTGCAGTTATTGAAGTTGCTTTCAACATTAAAAAAAAAATTGTCTGTTTGAAGAAAGTTGAAATAAAAATATTTAAAATATCGTTTGTTTAAAGAAAGCTAAAATATAAATAAGCACACACACAATCATGGGAAGATGGAAAGAGAGAGAGAGAGAGTTGAGTGGAAAGAGAGAGCGTTTTTTTCTCTACTTCCTTCTCTCCACCCACTACCTACACGATAATAAATTTATATCTTTCTTTCACCCACTCTCTATATATGACTTCTGGAAAACACACAAGCAATGTTCATATACTTTTATAGCAATAAAGATTGTTTAATATGTAACATTATATTACATTGTTTAATATGTAGTAGTATATTATTTTGCTTAATATGTAGTATTGTATAATATTTCATTGATTAATATGTATTAAATAGGATGTGTAAGCAGAAGGTGACACATGAACAACATTGTTTTTTCTGTGTATGCAGAACATGCATAACTTCTGAGAAGAAAATGAAAAATAAATAATTTTTTTTTATTGTTTCCCCCTAAGTAAGGCAATAATGCCACTAAGATGCAAGGTAGTAGTGGGAATGGAAGAGACTCAGAATACTTTAGTAAGTAGAAGGTGTCCCCAAAATGACAAAGGGGTTTAAAAGTTTAATAATTTTAATTTTCTTTCAGGTATTTTAGAAAGAAGGCTTTGGAAATTAATCATGCAAAAAATGAACGGAAGGAGTGAAAATCTTTTTACTAAAGCAAAGGATCAACAATTCAAACACAAAGCATAAACTGGCCATCATGTCCCTCAGATCTCAAAAGCCATGATTTCTTTTTTCATGGGGGCTATCTCAAATAATAGGTTTATGTCAACAAGTTTCAGTCCTGTGCAACAACTGAAGGACAACGTTCAGACAGACATCAAAACACGAGAGCCCAAAACACTGAGGGGGTGTGATGGAAAATGACTTAGAAAAAGCATGTTTGTGTGAAGCTGAAAATGGATGCCGCTTAAAAGTTTTAATCTTTATAAACTAGTGTAAATTTATTTTCCACATATATTCTATATAAAACTATGATATTGTGAGTTAAAGTTAAAAAATAAAGGAGTTATTAAAGTTTGAAATCCCTTGGTAAATTTTGTATCACCATATAGAAAGAATAATAAAACAACACAATTCAGGAAGACAGAAGATGCTGATTGAAATTGCATTTAAATTTTTGATGGTTGTAGGTGGCAGGGAATCAACAAACCAGAAGAGTTCCACGAGTGAGAGGTGCAAGAAAAGAAACTAGTAGAATCAAACTTTTGGTTATTTCAACAGTAAAATGATGAGACTTAATAGCCAATCTAGTAGTATGCTTAAATTCATGCAAAGGAGAGTTAATTAGAACAACTGTCATGAAAATATTTATAGAAAGACAGCGGAAAGTCATGTCATGTTGGTGGGAAAATGACCAAAGCTGAGATGCCAGAAAAGGATTTCTTTGGATTTTGTTGAGAATCTAGAGATAAAAAGAGCACCTGACCAGATATGGCAGCAATATTCAATGCACTGGCAAATCGTAGATTTATAAATGTGCGATATTGATTCTGATCAGAAAGATTTTCTGGCACAACACAGTGAACCAACGTTCTTAGCAGCAGACATAGCAATTGGTTCAATATAATGATTCTACTTCATGTCAGTGGGAAACATGAGACCAAGAAGATATAATGAGTAGTTCTCCTGGAGGTTAGCATCAGCCATGATGATGGAAGGCAAAAAACGGTTCTCTATGGGGATTAAAAAATAGCAGTTTCATTACAGAGGTATTACAATTCTGCCAATATGAGGGATTTGAGTCTAAAACCAAATATCTGGCCATTATGAGCCAGTCTAAATCCATAAACTATGCAAACACTTGGTGTGTATATATGTGTGCCTTTATTAATGTAAGTGTATATGATCGCTTATATATGCCTTTCAGTGTATGTGTATGTTGTCTGTTTTTTTTTGTTTTTTTTGGGATCATAGTGCAGCGTATGTACCAAATATAGTGTCGGGTCAGTTCACTAAATGTAGCAGAAACACCAAATATATAGGTACTACTACTATTTATATTAATGATTCTTACACATACAGGATTCAAGAAATAATAACAACAACTCCAATTTGTTAACCAACAAATATATACTGAATAAAATACAGCAATAAGCATGAAATAAAATCGTATTCAAAATGTAGATTAAAGAGAAGGAAGTTCTTTCCCTTTGACTGTAGATTGATTGTAATCAACCGTTTGAAGAAAGTTCTCTTGTGAGATAAATGTTCCGAAATAATTGTTAGAGCAAAGTTTGCATGTGAAGAATGAATAACACCAAGAATACAATTGCTTGAAATGTGTTTTGTGAATAAACTGGTTTGAATCAACAAAGTTCTGGTTGATTGTGCTTTTAAAAGTTACAGAGAGAAAATGTAAGTTTGTAATTACGAAATTCTGTGACTGTGTGTGCGTTAGAGTGTGATGAGCAAGATCGTGGATTTGTGTTGACGGCTGGGATCTTACTGGATCTTACTGGCAACTTGGAATTAAAAAATCGCCCTATTTTTAGGGAAAAAGAGGTAGACTCCCATTTAACCGCAGGGAAAACTTGATCTTACATTAAAAATATGAGATTGGTTAAAAATTAACCAATTACTACACGTACTAAACAGAATAAGTAAGTATGCTCAGAACCAAAAGATTTAAAGGAATGACTGCGATGGCTAAATTGTCCTATACAAAGGTAGTAGTAATTTATTAGCCAATCGCAGATGAATAAAATGACTTGGAGTGTATGTGGGTGTGAAAAACATAGCAACTGCTATACTAGACATCTATTTCCTGTTTTTGTGTGTTTATATATCTAAATATGTCTATGTGTTTGTGTATTATAATCTGATTGTGCATGTATTATCTTTTGCAAGATTTCATCCTCCCTTGCCCATACCACTACTTCAAATGTATCTAAGGTTTACATCCCCATTAGATTCATGTTTATTCTGTTTTTGGCCTTTCAGTTAAAACAAAATAAATAACAAAATATATTTTTTTCCTCATTTTCTCCTTTAAATAATTTTGTATTTTAAACTGAATACAGATTAAATTTAAAATTGGTAATTTTTAATTTTCAATTTTAAAGTAAAATTTAATATTAATTAGAATGATTTATATTTTAGTCTAACCCTAACATTAAGGCATTAATTATTATAACCTTAGTTCGTTGTCAAGTTTTTTGAATTCTCATATACTTGTATTTTGATTGGTCATTGCAGTTTATGTAACAGTGTTTTCCCTAGTGAGGGATGTTTGGTCAATTTGAACCTTTTAAAACCCTTTATTCTACATTCAACACCATCACTTGATAAGACACCAGAAGTGTTGAAACAAAATGGCTATTTTTGTACTGATTTTATAACATATTTATGTTATAATTTTCAAATAAATTATATATATATATATATGTTTGTAGAATGAAATTACAAGAATACTTTTCACATGTAATCTTGGATGACAAAGCCTTCAAGATAACGAAATTTCAGGTCTTCCTCCCAGACATCACTGACATTGAACTTCCTGTTTCTGTTCTCTCTGAAAGGTCAGTTATTTTACTACTGCCACTTTTGTCTATCTTTTCAAAAACTGAGTCCATGTTCTTTTGCTGTTTGTTTTTCTTACTTTTATTTATTTTTTAATGGACAATTTCTTTATTGATTTTCTGAGATGAAATAGCAATCCACTAATTTCAGTCTTCAGATTTAAAAAAAATACAAGTACTGTTTTCGTTATTATCATTTAAAAGAAGAGAGGAAAAGACGAGAATCAATTATAATATTATTTGTGATCCAGATGAAACTAAATAAATCACTTATTATAATAGTCTCTTTGATTTTTTTGTATGTTGCTGAACTTTTCTACCAACAACACATACTTTTTGGTCTTCTTACAGAACAACAGTTTAATAAAATGGTGTATGACATGAAAGTGTGTGCATAACAGATATATACCATTGCAGCCATCTATCTGGTGAAAAAAATTGCACCGATAATCATCAACACTAGCTGAATGTTTATAGAGACCATATAGTGGATATGAGCACAGTTGTGGTGTGGGTAGTGTATTTCAGTAGTGGTGACAGAGATGTGTGCAACAAGCCACATTCTGGGCAGCCCTATATAACTGACAATCCATAAAATGAAGAATGGCTTGATTATCTACACCATATGAATTGGTGGATTCTTTGGTGCCTAACAGAAATAGTGAATATTCTATTTATTTATTGTTGTAACTAAGGAATGGTTAATGAATAGAATAATCACATGAAGGTTGGTAATGAATGATAATACTTAGGACAAGAACAACACATACAAGATTCACCAGCAGCACGTAGAAGAAGTAGTCAACTGCTAGATTTCATAAACTTCTTGTTATTTTTTTAAGCATTTTACCCTGCTGCAAGCTACAGGAGGTTACTGAATAGAATAATCAAATGACAATGGTTGGTAATAAACAATAATACTTAGGACAAGAACAACACATATAAGATTTGCCAGTGGTGTGTAGAAGTAGTAGTCAACTGCTAGAAGTGAGTCAAGTGAATTCCATAATGAATTTCCGACTGCAGACCAACATACAGTATTTACAACTGTATTTATATGAATAGGGACATACTTATTATCATCCATAGATATGCTACAACAGTAAGAAAAGAAAGATAAAGAAAAAGTAAGAGAAAAAAGAAACAATGTAAAGGATGCAAAAAAAAAGTAACAAAAGAAAGAAAGAAATCTAAAAAAAAAAAGGAAGTAACAAGTGAGTAACTGTTGCAACCTAATGAGATTACTGAATAGAATAATCCCATAAAGGTTGGTAATGAATGATAATACTTAGGACAAGAACAACACATATAAGATTCACCAGTGATGCATAGAAATAGTAGTCAATTACTAGAAGTGAGTCAAGTGAATTCCACAATGAATCTCCAATTGCAGACCAACATACAGCATTAACTACTCTATTAATGTGAATGGGGACTTAACCATTATCGTCCATAGGTATGCTACAATACATATATTCATATAATAATATGCTGGGGAAGAAACTATGAGCATAGAATTTATGGCTACATCTAGCCATGGTGAGACCTTGCCACCAGTCTACTACTGCCACCAGTCAATTACTGTACTTAATGAAATGATAAGACCTTACCCCAAATCTAGTACTGCACTTAAATTCTAGGTACCATAGAGGAAAGTAATATTTATTTTATTATAATACAAAAATGAGGCACAAGACCAAAAGGGAAATATAGGGGAAGGCTGGTTTTCAGTCTGTCTTATCTTAAACTTAGCTAGCCACAATTACTGATCCAAACATACCACAGTATTACTTACACCAAAACAACATATTCTTACTTACCATTTTTACTACAGTCACCATAATGCCTCAAAGTCTCTATGAAGTCCCTATATGTACAATTTGACTATGGGAGCGGGGAATAAAAAAAAAGACAACATTAAAAAATGAAACCCCAATACTATAGAAGAAATTTCATCAGAACAATTACCATGAAAGTATTTATAGAAATGGTACAGGGAAGCTATGCACGAAATACCAGGTTAGGACCAATAACATTGCAGATTCTTCTTTGGATTTTATCAAGAATCATTAAATATATAGCAGGAGCACCAGACCAGATATGGCAGCAATATTCAAAGCAAGGACAAATGGCAGACATATATATAGTTTGAACTGGGGTAACTATACATCATGAGTTTATTACTCTCTGACCTTTAATGGTCAAGAAATTAAAATATGTCACAACCATCAAAAGTTTAGAAAATTATTAAAGTTGTGTTGGCATTTAGTAAATCCAGATTGAGTCGTGCACAATGGACAAATGACAAAGAACTGTAAACAGATAAAGTGTCTGCCTTGAAAATCACCATTTTTTTCTCCTGAAAACTTCCAAAGTAAATTAATTCAACATTTTCAAAAGAAACCAAGTTAAGTAGTTTTATATATGTATTTATATAAAGATCATAATAATTTTCAAAGAAGGAGAAAGAGAAAATCCTATTTACATCTGTTTCCCTATAAGGAAACATTTAGCATTTATTGACCAGTACTGCTTTCAAACAAAATATTTTTTTTTTTAATCTTTCTCTTAAAACAATTTTTCAGAAAAATCTAAAAGATCCCTTAGCTCATAACTTGTTGTTGCCCTGGTCTACACTGGAGGGGAAAAAAAGGAAGAAAAACAATTTTGGGGTTCTTTTCCTGTGCCTTTTCTCGTTTAATCCATAATAGGGATTTCACTGATTTTCACACAAGAACAGAATGATACCCAAATGTATATCTGTCAGGATCTGTTGACCTGCAACCATGCTGAAAATGAGTTTACCAGGTTGCGTAATCACAGCTGACAAGACGCAGTATAACCCTGACTAGCCGGAATTAAATTAAAAGTCTGTAAAATGAAAAAAAAATGTCTTGCTGCTTATTTCTGAGTATTCTTTTCTGCTAAAGTGGCGAGCTATTATTCGAATGCCTCCCCAGGTACATTCATGCACCTTTGACACCCACAGAGCCAACCTCAAGGTAGGAAGTGCATTCAGCAATTTAAACCCAAATTCCTGTCTAGTCTGTTGCATCCACTTTCACACAATGCCCTTGAAGAATTGGTTGACTGATTTGTTTTTTTTTTTGCAGTTTATTTAAAACCAGAAAATAGTTTTAGATTAAAAGAATTTTTAGAGATAATAATAATTTACTGATACAAGTCTTACTAATTAACCCATAGTTGAGGGGGAGAATCCATGAATAACATTGGTACTGGAAGAAAATTTGAATCCATTTTCCATTCCAATGGAATTTGCAGAAGCCACAATATGATGAGCCCAATTGGTAAAGTCGGCTCACCTTTAAAATTCAGAATTTGCTTGTAAGCCAATATGATGAACCCAAAATGTATTGAAACAAAGAATAGGTACTTTGGAATTCTTGCTCACTAATTTAAAATTCAGAGTTATTATCCCCCTTCCGTTCATTAACACCATATGCATATATAAGCCTTGGAATTTTAAACTGGCTTCCTATATGTACCTGGTATTTCTTTGTAGTCCATTTGCCTAATTTTAGGTACTGAATAATTCCGCTAACTTTTTCAATGTTGAAACATATCATTAACAATGGGATTTCGTCCTCATCCGTAATCATACAATCTTTTTAACTTTTGTGTTTCAAAAAATTCTTGGATATAGCCATAAACATACTAAATAAGAACAAGATGAGATATTTACAGACGTGAACAATAAAACAAAGACAATCTACTCCTGTACATTAACCTTTGCCACGCTAATTTTTGGCTGATTCTGTATAAAGAAAATGCTAGAGTTGTCTCTTCCTGCCAAAGTATTTTTTTTAGGGTGCAAAAACACGAACACCTATTGTTTTAAAATTGTTATAATTTTGCATTGTGCATATAGATTTTAATTTTTGTACACTTTGACCACTTCACTTTCAATATCCACTTGTGTAAAGCCTTCAAAATCATCATCAGAGTCCTAATCAAAAAAAAAAATGAATAAAGGCTTTGCTGGATACTTATCCAAACTTTTCATTTTTGGTTTTGCCCATACAAAAAAAATCGCTTTCAGAATTAACGTGAGTTTAATCAGTTTTACAATTTTTCATAAAGTTTAGAATTTTTCAAGATTGGCATTGGAAAACGGAAAATTTGGAAGAATGGTTCCCCCCATCTTAACAGACGATTGTTTTGAACCAAAAATGGTGAAATCCGTTTCAAGGCGATTTCCCGGTTTAATAAAATGAAAATAAATTAAAGTTGACAAGTGTTTATTTATAGAACAACTGTCTCAAGGGGTTAAAAGAGGTCGACAGAATGTGCCTTGTCTTTTTTAGCAATTCATTCAGCATTTAGGAGATAATTCTACAGTGACAATTTTCGCCTGGACAGCATGATAAAAATATTAAATAACGGGCTTTTTTTCAAAGTTGAGATGCTCTGAAGGTCACTATGATGTCGTCTAGATCAAAAAACAACTGATGAAGTCAAGAGGGTATTCGTTTATCCTTGTAACAAAAAACATTGTGATAAAATTAACTCAAGGTCAGAATAAATTAATAAAGAAAAAAAAAGATAGCAGGGCTGAAAGATCACTAAATAATTCCAAAACCTACCAATATCCTATACCAGAGCATTGGCTTATTTTTCTTATTCTCCTTCACGGGTGGAGCCCCCTCACTAAAAATCCCAAATCATTTTTTCAGAATGAAAACTTTTATTTTTTAACTATCCTGCTCAATCACTCAAACTTGGCCAATTTCCTTTTCCAGTCACTGTTCGAGTAGGTTATTATTGGGCCTATTTTCCAACCTCATTATTGTTAACCTGAGATTTTTGAATTCAAATATTTTGAGTCTACATACTTCTTCTATTTGATATTTGGTTTGTCTGCCAGCCAAGACTGTCCTATTATTTTTTTACCTTTAACTAGCTGGGTTACAATTAAAATGGCGGAACCATTTTTTTCTCCCTCAAGAGATTTTCTTGTTTATTTTAAAATACCTTTCTTTTTTTTTTTTGTGAGGGTAATTTGGTTTCTTCATTTGCACATCAGTGAAGGTAATGAACTCAACTAGAATTCAAACTCAGTCTCTCACTTGAATTCCTCAATCTGAGCTGTTATTCACTATAGATGCATTAATCTCCTGATCGGTTCATGCCTCATTCTAACAGGTAGAAACCTATAATTAATGCCAGTATTTTTTTCCAGAATAAAATCTACAAATTTTGAAATTTCTTTAATCATGACTTTTCTTGAATTCGACCAACCAAAATGTGGAAAATATCTTCAATCGAAAAATTTCAAACGAATATAGTTGAAAGTTTCCAACGAATTAAATATGATGTTATTTAAGAGTTAATTTACCTGAACCAATGTTAACAATTTCCAAAACCTTGACATATTCTTCCTGTTCCTTTGATTTTCAACTCCTTTGCCTTTCTTGATAATTCTGCTGTGCTATTGTATACTATTTTTGTTGTTGCATTTTCAACTGAATAATGTTCAGCTTGATCAACTGCTTTTAAACAATTCAGCTTGACTTTGGATAATTCTTATTTTTTTTAGTGTTCATGCAATATACTTTTAAATTGTGTATCCAATAAAGCCAAAACAAAATTGAAAAACAAAATTTTATCTTGTTTATAAAATATTGTTGAGCAACCAAACAAACAAAAAATCTGAGATGAGGTAAAATGCATGGCCAGCATTTTTTTTTTTTTTTTTAGTCGAATTATTTTTTTTTTTCGTTATTTGTTTAAAGATTTTTCTGATTAAAGATAGTCGAACTAGTTTTAACTGTCCAAACTTCAGAATACTTTTCCGTTCCATTAGATGTTATTTAATTAATGTTTTTTTTTTCCAGCCTGGGTTCTTCCACTTGTCCCAATTCAGTTATTAATTCTTTTTTTTTTCTATAAAGTTTTTATACCTGATTGATGAAATGGAATAATACAACACAAAATGTAACTAAAATTATTGAAACAAAGATTCTAGAAGTTTGGTATATTCTGAAGACTGTTCCTAATGGGTTGACTAAATTGCAGTGAGTTCCAATTTTTTATTAATTCTCTTCCCGTCTTCCGGTACCAACCCATATTTATATGGTGAGTCCGCTTATGTAAATTAGGTGTATCATACACAACAGCATATATTTATAGTACCTGGTATGCACAAGCAGTCTCCCTTCTAGGTACTGACCAAGCTCAATGTTGCTTAACTTCAGTAATCATACAATAACTAGTGTTTTTCTTCATACAAATAAGAACAAGATCATTTAAGACGTGAAAATAAAACAAAGACAATCTACCAAATATTAACCTTTGCCACGCTAATTTCTTTCTAGAGTTGTCTCTCCTGCCACAGCATTTTTTTTAGGGTGCAAAAACACGAACACCTATTGTTTTAAAATTGTTATAATTTTGCATTGTGCATATAGATTTTATTTTTGTACACTTCTACTTGTGTAAAAGTTTCAAAATCATCATCAGAGTCAAAAAAAAAATTCCAATAAAGCTTTTATGGATACTGTTGTTCAAATTGCCTACAAAAAAATTTTGGGTTTAATCAGTTTTTACCTCATAAAGTTTAGAATTCAAGATGGCATTGGAAAACGGAAGTTTAAAAAAGCAGTAATAGTATTTCAAAAATACTGAAAATAACAGTTCAAGTGTTTATTTATAGAACTTTGAATGTGCCTAGAGTAAAGATAATTCTACAGGATTTTCGCCTGCAGCATGATAAAGATTAAATAACGGGCTTATTTCAAAGTTCTCTGAAGGTCACTCAGATCAAAAAAACAACTGATGAAGTCAAGAGGGTACAACGGCCGAAACATTGTGATAACACCAAGGGTCAGAATAAATTAATAAAGAAAAAAAAGTTAGCAGGGCTGAAAGCTCACTAGGAAAGACCAATATCCTATACCTAGCATCTTCTTACTCCTTCACGGGTGGAGCCCCTCACTAATTGACTGTCTTCACGGGTGAAGCCATACTCACTAAACTTGGCCAATTGTGAGTAGGTTAGGCTATTTAACTCGTAGTTAGAGATTTTTAATTCAAAGTCTACCTTCTTCTAGACTGGCTGCCAGCCAAGACTGTCCTATTATTAACCTATAGCTGGGTGGGGAAGAGATGGATTCTTACCTGAGTTTATTTGACATCAGTGAAGGTAATGAACTCAACATGTTTCAATTCCTCAATCTGATGACTCAATTTCTACAGGTAGAAACCTATAAAATGCCAGTATTTTTCCAATACAAATCACAGGAAATTACTATCATTAAAAAATGAAAGAAGAAAAAGAATATGTGGAAAAATTTAAATTTATTGGAACCTGACATATCTGTCTATATTTTGAGTCATTATGTATACTGATGTTAATCACTGACTGGAGTTTCTTTTTGAGAGCAACTGCCAAGTTTACTTTATTGTGTCTGTTGGACTTGCTACTAAAACAAGAGTAAATAGTTGTGTCATCTGCGCTTGCTCTCTGGTGATCCATGTTCAAACCAAAGTCTCATCAGTGACACTCATTGCATGATTTGTTCTGCTTGTTATAAAAAAGGAGGAGTCTCTCTGACTTTGTTCCAATGTACTGTGAGTTTCAAACTCTGTTGAATAAGGATACAATCTGTATTCAAAAAAAGAAAAAAAAAACCTTCCAAAATAATATTCACTCAGTGTTTATTTGTATTAGTATTATTTATCAGTCAGTCAAAGCTTACTGGCTATTTAGTATTAGGAAGAATAATGTGTTTTAGCCTTCCAGTAGTATACCGAGTACTAATATTAGCATTAGCGTAGCCATTGATACACTAATACTGAATGTGCATACAGAAAGACGAGATACGCAACCATAACAAACAAAAGATTTAATAAGGCAAAAAACTTACATACATATATTAAAAAGATTTACACGTGCCCTAAAACAAATGATTGTTCATGCTGTCCAAAGGAACGAGGGTGTTTACAGAACGAGAACAAAGAAATAACATACCAACTTTATGGCCTTTGATCACCTGCAGATAAGTGAATAGAAATTACTTTTTTCTTTCGCTAGGTCACGCACATGTTGACCAGTTTCCACGTGTGTGGACGCCGTGGTGGCCAGGAAGGCAAAGAGGCCATTCCTCAAAAAAAAAAAAAAGGAAGCAAAAAAACAAAAAAGGGACAGAAGAGTTCTCTTCTCTAAAGGGGCTGAACTCTCATGAGCTCAGCCCAATGGAAAACAACTTTGGTCTCCCTACATTTGTTTTTAATTTTAAAGGCAACTTTTTGTGCTAACTTCCACAAGGTAATGAAATAGATAAATGAAATGGATAAGATGATGGTTTCAAACAAATATAAAATATATATTAAATATATTTAGAGATGTGTATTTGAATGTTTTGTTGATTTAGCAATGCAACAAATAAAAGAACTATTTTGTTTCAAGTTGTTGAACTGTTTGTAACAAACTCATGGCTGAAAAATATAAATTGATTAGGAACAGAATGAAAATGCTTAGTGCATTGTGTTTTAAATTGCCTTGCTTATTTTCACAAAGTTAACAGAGTTCATTCTTGTCAGTTGATGCGATCGGAGATGTGTCCAGACATGCAAGTGGCTCGCAACACTTGCAACTAACATCTGTCTATGGCAAGTTTTTTTTAATAACCCCAGGGTAGATCAAAAGTCCAACCTTTTGATCGGTGCTATTGATTCAAAAGAAAAGTATCCTTTTAGATTTTAAGAGAAGATTGCAAAGGCGAAAATTTCCAAAAGTTAAGCAAAGTATTAAGAAAAAGAAACATTTTGTTAGAAACAAAGAACAAAAACACTACTGAATGGTTATAAAGTGTGTTCCAATAACTTGAACCGATTTTAAACTTAATTCACATTTAAAACCGGTCCACATTATTGGAACACCCTTTATGCCCTTCTATATGGCAGCAAATGCTAGACAATCGCTTTAAAGATGAAGAGACTTGAACCAACAGAAATGTGGTTCATTATTTACATTATTCGGACTATTGTCCTCATCTTTGTCGCCATATCTATCACAATGTTTCGGCCATTGTAGGCTCCGGCCTTCTTCAGGTGGTTGGAATTTCGAACTGAACCCTTTATTTCACTCACTGGGGTAGAGTTCCACGTGCCATGTTTGATGGATGTCAGTTATCAGTTATCTCCTGCTGAAAGTTTTCCCTCTGAAAGTTCTCCACTGCCTTAACCGGGTATTGAACTCACACTCTTTGGGTCCTGTCACTGGATCTAACCAACGCCTGTGCCATGTGTCCTTGAGGACATCTGAGTATGAATTTATGGGTATTATAAACCTAATGTCTTCAGCAACCATTTTTACCAGTGCTCATATTGCAATTTTTGCTGTTATCATTACATGTTTTTACCAGAGCTCATATTGCAACTTTGTTGTTATCATTGCTTTTCTCTGGCACTCCTTATTACTGGTTCCCATATTGTATTTATTTCTATGCTTGGTCGGCTCAGGAGATTTTTGTGGCCTAGCATATGTGCTGATTCCTTAAGTTTACGAATTTTCAATTGGTGTTCCTTGTCTATGATCTCAACATGATCCCACAGCACAAGGTCCATCACCCACCAGTGAAACTTATATTTAACATCAGGAAAAGGCAGTTGGGTAAGCTAATAAAGAAAGGGGGCTTAGAAAATTTGATACTCACACAGAGTCATGTTTAAAGCATTTTTTTTTTTTTTAAATGTTAGGGGAAAATAATTCTTTTGCATTTGTAACCAAACCTTAATAAAGAGAGAGGGCTTAGATAATTTGATAATCACACAGGATCATGTTTAAATTATTATTTTTTTTTTAAATATTAGAAGAAAAAAATTCTTTCACAATAGTAACCAATCTTTTTTAATTTGATGATTTTTCAATTGTGCATCTAAATCTATTATATTGAGGTTTTATGTTTTAACAATGTTTACAAGGCCCAAGATGTAGAGAGTTACAGAGTAAGAGGCACAGTTTATGAGGATAAGTGGAGAAGATAGCAGCTAACCCTAGACTAGGGTTGCCAGATGTCCCTTATATTCTGGACATGTCCTGTATTGGATAATTTCGTCCCATGTCCCATACTGACATCTCAGGGACATCCCGAATGTCCTATATTTAGTTAATTTTCAAATTTCGTAATAAGAATGTATTTTTTCTCTTGCAGCATTTCTCACTGGTGATGGTCCGAGGTAATGCTTTCTCTATCATTGTGGGTGGCAGAGGATAACAAAAAAAAAAAAAAAAAATTGTTTAAAGTTACTTTGTTCAGACTTTTTTCAATAAATTTAAATATTATCTGTTAAAAAAATAAAAAAAAAATATTTTCATGGAAGAGAATATTTTCATGTATATAAATAATGATTGTATTGTTGTGTTGATTTTTACGACCTTCATACTGTTCTTGGTTGTAACTTTATAAATAATTGTACTTTCTTTTCTTGGATTCAATTGATGAAAATAAATGAAATGTAGTGAGTAAACTAGTGTTGCTAGAAGTTTTCACAAAACTGATGTGTTTTTTTCTCTGCTGTCTGTATTAAATATTTTCAAATGATTTTACTTTACTCATAAGCCATTAAAATCATTGCTTTATGTTTTTAACTTATGTCTCTCCTTTCATATAATATATTGGTCTGCGTATGTAGGCATGAATAAATTTATATATATATATTTAGTTTGGTTTGGTTGGGTTTGTTTTACGTCACATCAGCCTGAATGGGTTATTTAATGCTAACAAGATTTTTATTGCTGGTAATAATTTTTTTACAAAAGTCTATTGCTGGTATGAAAACCTATTTTTACATTTTCATAGTGCTTTGACCCCAGTTCGGGGGGTTAACTATTTGCCCATAGCTGAGACCCTATCAGGTGCTACCACCCCAGATCAGGGTGGACCTGAGAACACCAGCAATTAAGAGGTGGTTCCATGCTCCTCAAAACCTCCTGATCAGAGGCCTTGCTGTCAGATGTAGGTTATTGTCTTACCCAGGACACAGATGTGGTTTATCGTCTTACTCAGGATATATATATATATATATATAGGGAGACCTCTGACCAACAACATTCCTTGGAAGTGTAAGTCCCACTTCTTTGTTTATTTCTTGTATCATTAAAAAAGAATAGGATGAACATAAGAACAACACCAATTAAGATCTGTTTCTACATTCCTCGAAACCTCCTGAGTAGAGGCCTTGCTGCTGGATGTAGTTTATCGTCATACCCAGAATGTGCTAGTAGGAGGTAAATTGCCTGTGTTACCATGTATGCCATCACAAATTGGGAATAATAAAGAAAGAGAAACTTTGGCAAAAAAAAAAAAAAAACTAGACACTTATTTGAATGTCATATTTTACCAGAGATAGCCAAGGGGAGCAGCTATCTCTCACTGTAAGAGATAAAGAAGACGTCCGTCTAAGTTGATTACTGCTCCAGAACTGGTATGGCTTGCTTTATTTTCCTGCTTGTATGGAGTTGTCATGTGATACTTTATATGTAAGAACAGATAATTACATTTCCTTACTAGAATTATTATATAATTATAGCTGTAGTACAGTGTAGCATATAAACTTGCTATACACACAGAAAAATACAGGATTTACACAGGTTGAGATATCCCTTTTCCTTTTTCCTATTTTTATTTTTCCCTTTAATTTGTTTGAAACAAAAGAGCCTTGTCTGTATTTTTTTTCTTTCAGGAGTGGCTATTTATATTAAATATTTTATTGAGGACTCATTCATTATGACTGTTGGAATGAAAGGAAAAATCAAATTGTAAGTAAAGATATAGCCTTTTTTTAATATCCAATATATTTTTCCTTTTCAGGATCAAGGAGAATTACACATAAAAACATCTAATGCAAACTTTCATTGTGGGTGTGTAGAGTGATGAGAAAGATGTTCAAGTCTTTGACACAGATCAATTCCTTATTTTTTTTTTTTTAAATAATTGTTATCCATAGCTGGGTACTTATATAAAAGGTATATTAAAAGAAAGTTAGAAAATCTTTCAAAGCTAGGAAGACAGCTAAAAAAACAGACACAGAATACTTGGAATTTAAAAAAAAATCTGAAACACAAAATTATGCATGTTTTTTCTTGGTTTTTTTTGATATGTCACAAATATATTTCCAGACAAGTTTTAATTTATTTTTTTTAATATTCCAATGGAAAAAAATTTAGCTAGTCAAAAAAAAGACCATAACCTAAAAAAAAAAGCAAATGTTTCCTCCACACTTTTTTAAATATAAGGAAAAATATATATTAGGTAAGTGAGTTATCTCTCTTGACCAACTGCAATATCTAGAGATTACATATAGCATATTTGCTTGGTCAATACACCTTTTCAAACCAACCAATCACTAGCCGGGTTATTGAAATTTAACATGGCACAGTGGATAAATTTTTTGGTTAGATTTAATGACAGGACCCAAAAGTTTGAGTTCAATACCCAGTTTTTTGGATAACTTCCAGAGGGAAATTAACAGGAGATAACTGATAACTGACATCCATTAAACATTTCACAATGGAACTAGAACAGTCTACCCCAGTGAGCGAAATAAAGGGTTCAGTTCATCAATTCCAACCACCTGAAGAAAGCTAGAGTGTACAACGGCCGAAACATTGTAATAAATATGGCGACAAACATGACAATAGTCCGAATAATGTAAATAATGTATCTAATAAAATAGTTGTCAACACCTCATAAAAACATTCATCTCCACATCAAAGATACTTTTCTGCAATATTTTTAACTAAAAGTAATTAATATTTCTTTCAAATGTGGGTAGCTAAAATAACTACATAATAAAGCATTCATGTTATATTCATCAAGTAATTTCTTTCGGCTCTGTCCCGTTTACTTAAATTTCTCAAACATCAGGCTGTCAATAAAACACTCAATATGTTAGAAAAACACTCAAGACATGCATTTTAAAAAATTGGTTTTTTTTTTTTTTTTTTGTTTAGTTAAAATATAGAGATTAGTTGGATCAGGTAAGCTATTTTTGAAAGTCATTCTGATTGGTCAGTAAATCAAAGGAAATTTTTTCTTTTCAAACTAGAGCAACTTTACTAAATTTTATTTGCTGAATCCTTTCAAATCTGAATTAACTCTTATTCAAAATTGTTTCATTACTGGCTCTGTATTAGGCCTTTTCATTAGATTTGAATTTGTTTCAAATTGCTAAATCTTTATTTGACTGTTGGGTAGATACTTCAGGTTCAAATTGAATGTTTAATGGATGTCAACTGCCACCTGAATAAGGGCAGAGGTCAAAACAGCTCCATTGTTGTTAACCAGGTATTGAACTCACAAAATGAGGGGTCCTTTGAATATCTATAACGCCTGTAAATAATGATCAAAGTTTGAAGACATCTGAGTATGAATTTATGGGTATTATAAACCTAATGTCTTCAGCAACCATTTTTACCAGTGCAATTTTTGCTGTTATCATTGCATGTTTTTACCAGAGCTCATATTGCAACTTTGTTGTTATTATCGCTTTTCTCTGGCACTCCTTATTACTGGTTCCCATATTGTATTTATTTCTATGCTTGGTCGGCTCAGGAGATATTTGTGGCCTAGCATATGTGCTGATTCCCTAAGTTTACGAATTTTCCAATGGTGTTCCTTGTCTATGATCTCAACCTGATCCCACAGAGGGCCTCCTTTTCTCTCCATATGTGGTCAGCCACACCTGATTTTTCTACTTCCCCCTCGTGTTACAGCTTTCTGGTGTTCTTGAAGCCTTACCTTGAGGGGGCGGCCTGTCTCTCCTTTATATTTCTTTCCGCAGCTGCATGGGATAGCATACACACAGTCTTTAGTCATGTTCTCCTCTATGGGGGGTCTTACTCAGGAGAGATATCTGCAAAGTGTCGTCAAGCTTTTTGAAGGTTGTCCTGATGTTATATGGACCATGAGATCCTTTGTATTTTCTCTGATAACCCCTTCACATAAGGCAGGCAGACTGTTTTCTGAGTGTTGTTGTCCTCCTCCTCCTCTTCTTGTACCCGCCTATCCCAGTTTTTTTTGGCTGCTGCCATGTACCCAGGGTAGTTGTTACGTTATAGGGTACTACATATTGACCAATTCTTTATCTAAAGTCTCTGGGTCGCCACTTGTGACTTTTGCTCAATGTTGTAAGCAACGGATGATCCCTTTCTTTATGCTGTATGGATGGTGGGAGTTGAAATTGAGGTACTGTCCAGTGAATGTCGGTTTACGGTATATGGATGTCTTAAACCCATGCTCTGTTCGAGATATTAGAACATCCAGGAATGGGAGTGTGTTGTTACTCTCTTTCTCCATTGTGAACTGTATCGAAGGTCTTATTGAGTTCACATGGTCCAGTAGAACTTGAACATCTTCCTGGTGTGGCCAGAGTATGAAGGTGTCATCCACGTACCTTAACCATATAGTTGGCTTTAAAGATATAGATTCTAATGCCATTTCCTCAAAGTATTCCATGTATATATTCACCATTGCTGGTGATAATGGCGAGCCTATTGTTAAGCCCTCATCCTGTCAATATATGTGCGATCTCCTTCCAAAGTGTGTTATTTGTGTACAGAAAGTCAACATCTCTATCAGATTATATATTGGAATACTGGTCCGTTCTTTTAGGGATGAGTCAGAGGCCAATCTGTCTCTGACTACTAAGAGTACCTCCTCCGTGGGTACCTTGGTGAACAAACTCACCACGTCCAAGTTCACCATCTGGTTGGATAGGATGGGAGCATCTTTGATTATTTCCACGAAGTGGGCGGAGTTTCGGACATATGAAGGAGACTTTCCGATCAATGGGTCAATTATATCTACAAGGGATACTCAGAGGGTGGCACACAGAGCCTTGGCAACTAACAATTGGCCTGAGTGGAATACCGTCTTTGTGAATCTTAGGGAGACCGTATACATGAGGTAGCTTGGTATAATGCTGCAATAACTGCCTATACGTCTTAGGTGCGAAATGATCCTTATTCTTGATTAGTATCTGTAACAGTTTGTGTTCCGTTTTCATAGTAGAATCCTTTTTATACTCTGCTGTAACTACCGTTGCTAATGAGGTCTTACAGCTTTCTTGTATAATCTGATTTGTCCATCACTACATTCGCTTGTCCTGGGTATGACGTTAAACTGCATCCAACAGGAAGGCCTCTGATCAGGAGGTTTTGAGGAGCGTGGAACCACCTCTTAATTGCTGGTGTTCCCAGGTCCACCTTGACCCGGGGTGGTAGCACCTGCTAAATCCCAACTATGGGCAAATAGTGAACTCCTAGTTTTTTCCATCTTTTTAAATCCTGGGTATGACAATAAACTACATCCACGTCCTGGGTATGGCGATAAACTACGTCCAACACCAAGACCTCAGATAATGTTTTCGGAAAAATAATGTTGCCAGCTATACGTTTTTGAAACAATAATGTTGCCAAAATGCGTTTAATAGTACTGTATATTTAATATATATATATATATATATATATATATATATATATATATATATATATAACTAATTTTGCATTAAATGACCTACAGTGGTTGATATGCCATAAAAACCCAACCAACCAACTAACCAACCAACTACAGTCGCATTACCTTTGTTATGCCGGTAGTATGATGATGTTTTCGTTCCTCTGTAGGGATCCAATTGCCAGCCTCTCCAGTTTTGTTATGTTAGACCTGGGCAAAGCTTGGCTCTCTCTACAAGGTCTGTCTCAAAAAACATCTCAGTTCATCTGCCTGAGCCTGAGGGATGTTCAAGGCCACCTCCTCGACTCTGGTAATGATGTCCAAGTATGGCACTCGTCTGATAGTTGTGGCAAGGTTGAGACCCTTATTCAATACTGACTCCTCAGAGGCACTCAGCTGATATTGGCTGATGTTGACTACTGCTTTCACTGATGGGTGATGGACCTTGTGCGTCACCTTCTGATCTTTCAATCTATTTAATTTTTGTACTTGGCGAGCCTTGACTATATCAAATTCATGTCTGAAGGATTTATCCAGGTCATTTTGGATCCTTCTCTGGTCTTCTTCATTAGTATTCTGTTGAAGAAATCCTTGAACCTCTGGGAGAAATGAGCTTATAGTCTCTGTTGTATCCAACGATTGTACTGGATTCTCTCTCAGACAAGGGCGTGTCTTGCTTTCTCTGCAACCAGACGAGCTCTCCTTGAATTGACGGGAAGTCTTGGTGCCAAACCTGAAGGGATGAGTTGTAGATCTCTGCATCGGTGTAGGAATGTCAGATGGTTCGATATTCGTGCCAATTTCTGGTAGGATTTTTCTCCATATTTTTGGTATATCGGGTCCATACTGATCCTTCAATATCTGTCTATATTTCTGAGATGAGGTATTATGTACATTACTTGGACTATTGTCCTCATCTTTGTCGCCATATTTACAACGGCCGAAACGTTGTAATAAATATGGCGACAAAGATGAGGACATTAGTCCGAATAATGTAAATAATGTTCATAATACCTCATCTCAGAAATATAGACAGATATTTTATTAGACTCATGTTCGAGAATTTTTTCTAAAGGGGTATAACTGTAAAAATTATTTTACGAATATAATGTGAGTGCCATATATTTTTTTAACTATCCAGTAATGTTAAAAATTTAGGAAAATATTTTAAGCAGTCTAATATTTCATTGAATTTTAGGTATTTTGGCTTTATAGACTGACTAATGAAGATGACTGTTGAGAAATTGTTAGAAAATTAACAATAAAATTTCAATGTATTATAGGCACCTATCTTATTTATGAGCACCTGTATTTACAAAATTCAACACGTCTATACAAAAATTATTTTTAAAGTACTGAGGGTCACTGAATTGTACTAAGCTTTTACATTTAAATGTAAATAAAGTTTTATTTTTTTGACAATGATGTTCACCTTGTACAAGGCTCAAGAGCCACTCTTGGTAGAGGGCTACAAAGTAAAAGACACAGTTTAGAGGATATGTGGGGAAAATAACAGTTAACACTAGACTTGAACAGGTTAAAATTGTTGTGATTGGGGAAGCATCCACTTAGGAGTTGGTTTTACAAAGCAGTAGTTTGTGGGAAGAAGCTGCTTGAGGGGAACTTAGTCTCAGCAATGGAATATGAAGGGAACAAGGGCGGTTTGCTAAAATGCATGTGGATTGGAAGGTATTATCCATGAAGGTAAGAAATGGTGGAATTAATGAATATTGCTTGTCTGAACACTTTTTATGTGATAGAGCATAATAAGGTTTGCAACATTTTGACTCTATTGAAACTGGAAAACAAAGACTGGGTAGCAGAAGGACTCCATATTCAGCCTGATCTGGCTCTTGTAAACAGAGAAAATAAAAGTCAAGTACTTACTGGAGCTGTACAGGGAATCAAATATTTTTCCAGTATCTTTAGTGATGAATTATATGCATGAGTACCACTTGAGGTCTGGATTGAGCTTTTCTTTAATAACAATCTCACTTGACTGCTACAAATTAATACAGGATTTTAAAAGACTTAAAAGTTTATAAATCATTATAATAAAAGTGATTAAAAGATTTCTAATTGAATAAGTTTTTAGTTTTACTACATTTTTTATTTTATAATTCAGGGGAGATTTTCTACAACTGGATTCTTTTTCAACAAAAAGTTTTTGGTAATTAAAATTCTCCAAGGACTTGGCCTTATAACAAATACAAACATTAAGTGATACAAAAAAAGAATTTCTCCAAATTTCACGAAATTTAAATGAGTGGTCAGTAACAAACTAAAAACAAACATTTTTATAAAAGTTTCAAAAATAGTTTCATTCATTTTTTTTAATAAAACCGTTATAAAATCATTCGATCTTTCCTCTTAATAATGATTAAAGATTTTATAAAATCATTTGATCTTTCCTCTTAACAATGACTAAAGGTTTTATAAAATCATTTGATCTTTCCCCTTAACAATGACTAAAGGTTTTATAAAATCATTTGATCTTTCCCCTTAACAATGACTAAAGATTTTATAAAATCATTTGATCTTTTCTCTTAAGAATGACTAAAGGTTTTATAAAATCATTTGATCTTTACTCTTAAGAATGACTAAAGGTTTTATAAAATCATTTGATCTTTCCTCTTAATAATGAATAAAGGTTTTATAAAATCATTTGATCTTTACTCTTAAGAATGACTCAAGGTTTTATAAAATCATTTGATCTTTCCTCTTAACAATGACTAAACATTTATAAAATCATTTGATCTTTAATCTTAAGAATGACTAAGGGTTTTATAAAAAAATTGAAATGATAAAGGTTTTATAAAAATGACAAAGGTTTTATAAAATCATTTGATCTTTTTCTCTCAAGGTTTTAATTTGATCTTTCCTCTTAACAATGAAAACATTTATAAAATCAATAATCTTAAGAATGACTAAGGGTTTTATAAAATCATTTGATCTTTAATCTTAAGAATGACTAAGGGTTTTATAAAATCATTTGATCTTTCCTCTTAAGAATGATAAAGGTTTTATAAAATCATTTGATATTTCCTCTTAAGAATGACTAAAGGTTTTATAAAATCATTTCTTTATATAAAATCATTTTGATCTTTTTTCTTAACAATGACTAAACATTTATAAAATCATTTGATCTTTAATCTTAAGAATGACTAAGGGTTTTATAAAATCATTTGATCTTTAATCTTAAGAATGACTAAGGGTTTTATAAAATCATTTGATCTTTCCTCTTAAGAATGATAAAGGTTTTATAAAATCATTTGATATTTCCTCTTAAGAATGACTAAAGGTTTTATAAAATTTTGATAAAATCATTTTATAAAATCTTTGATCTTTCCTCTAACAATGACTAAACATTTATAAAATCATTTGATCTTTTAATCTTAAGAATGACTAAGGGTTTTAAAAATCATTTGATCTTTTATCTTAAGAATGACTAAGGGTTTTAAAAATCATTTATAAAATGATCAAAGGTTTTCTTTGATATTTCCTAAGAATGACTAAAGGTTTTATAAAATCATTTGATGATTACTTTAATCTTAAGAATTTATAAAATCATTTGATTTTCCTTTAACAATGACTTTTATAAAATCATTTGATCTTTCCTTAAGAATGACTAAGGGTTTTATAAAATCATTTGATCTTTTAATAATGAAAGGTTTTATAAAATCATTTGATATTTCCTCTTAAGAATGACTAAAGGTTTTATAAAATCATTTGATCTTTCCTCTTAACAATGACTAAAGGTTTTGCTGATAAAATTTTATTTTTATTATTTTGTGGGCATCTTTTCATCATGTATGCATTCATTTTTGCAAAGTTTGGGTGATATCTCACTTTGTATCACGAACATTGTCCACCAGTAAAATCATTGTGTCCTCCTGACAGAAGGATAAGATGTGGAGCAAGTGGGAAAAAACAGATTAAATCCAACAGAATGAATAACCGGTGACAAATAATGAATAACAGGTGGCAAAGTATGCATTTATTCTGACACAATGGATAATCAAGGAACAAGTGGGAAAGCATGGATTAATTCTGGTAGAATGATCAATCATGGAACAAATAGAAAAACATGATCCGACCACCTACAATTATCAACTATCTAAAATGAAAATGCGGTAGAGATGGGTGGGATTTATCAAGAAGTGGATAGTAGTTTGTGAACATATGCCCAAGAAAATAGGATGTAGATAGTCACATCTATCTATATCCATAAATCTTATATGATAGTAAAGACAGATTGTCCAAGTACATTTTTATAATATGTAAATATAGTAGGCCAATGAAATAATATAATAATACTAGACAAATTACCTGCACTTTGCCGTGCGTCACACATTTTTTTGTAAGAAAATGACTGATTTTAAATCACTGCTATAATTTGTGGAGAAAAATGATACATTTCAATATTACTCAATGATCTCCATCTTCTGGTTTTCTCCTATATTTTGAATAGGAGTCATTTCCTAATTTAAATTTAATTTAAATCAAAGGGAAAAAAATTTTCAGTGGGAGGGCTGTGCAAAAACAGCTTCATCCAACTCCTTTGATATGTATTTCAAGCAATACATGATTGAATGAACAGATTTCAATATTGATATGATAGTTGAATTATTGCAACAAAAATGTATTGTAAGGTACTACCCACTGATTGGTGATTTTTTGCTCAATTTGATGTCCATGTTGTCTCATTTTGATCTTGCTGATGTGACCTCCATCTTCTGGCTTTCTCCTATATTTTGAAAAGGAGTCATTCCCTTGTTCAAATTTGAATTTAATTTAAATCAAAGGGGGAAAAAAAATTTAGTGTGGGGTTTGTGTCCCCTGAGGATCCACTTTGATCAAGATGGAATATACTTATTCAAGTACCCTAGGTAATCTAGTTTCAGAATATATATGGTTATATACAACTTAATATATATAGATAATTACCAGTAATACAACAAATATACAAAAAAAAGATCCCCAATAAAGTTCAACTTCATTTTAATTCTCGTTGAAAAAAGGACACAGGCATGTCTGAAAATTACAATTTTTAACATCTTTTACTATCATGCTTGTATTTCAGCTAGAGACCTAATAATATGCAATAAATCTTATCAATATTATTATTGTTGATTTGTTTGTCTCTCAAATTTCTTCCATCCAAATATATATCATAAAGAAACAATTTATACAAAGAATTAATTAGCAATGTTAATGTGATTAATGGCGAAGTCACTTTACTAACAAGACTTAATAAGACATTAACTTATTATCAATTCCTTGAATAAAAGATCCCTATATTCAAGTTGTTGTCAGATAGAAGACACATGCCAAGTACTTTTGACAATTTTAAATTATCATCTTCAGGGCGCAATTTTCCCATACAGAGGCAAACACTAAAACAAAGTATGTGTAGACCGAAAGATTTTTTTAAAATTATGCTATTTATTGACAATTAAATATATGTTTTGAAGCGTGCGATGTTGCAATGCTAGAGTTCTTGTTCAAATCAATCAAGTGAGAATTTTGTTTGAATTTTGAAAAGTTATAAAGCCACAGAATAGAATCATTTATATATGCATTTTTTTTTAATACGCCTGCTGGAGGTGCAGATGTGTGCTTTCATTAAGAGATGTAATTTTCCAGTTTTTATTATCTGTCTTCTGATTTTACATTTGAAATATACAATTTTTATCCAAACTGATTTTACATTTGAAATTTCTACATCTTTATATGCACTTTGGCGCCGTAAATTCCTTGGGTTGCTGCACAATGCACATCATTTTCATTCTTGACGGTCCTGTGGTTCCGCTCTGATTCCATTTCCACTTGGTACCACACCGAACTTCCGCAAACTTCCCTTAACTGCTCGCTGGTGAATTCTCCTTGTCTTAATATTTCCGTCCACGTTCAAGGAAGATACTCTTAACTTGATCTGCATTTGCCTCAGCCGCCATTCGCAAAACCTCCAATGAGTGTCAGGATTCTCCATTTTTTGAATTCTATCTCCTGGGTCCTTCTTTTTCCAGCGAACGGGTGCTCTCTCCCACTTTCCTGAATTTTTCTTTCAACCAACTCAGTGTCCGCTCCTCTGCCCACTTTGTTGGTTTTAAATAAACGGACCACGGACGCAGCTCCATCAATGGCTCTTAATTCCTTTGTGGCACCCAATCAAATGCACATCATTTTCAAATGTCCTTCTCTTCACTTTCCTCTAAGCATCTTTGGCTTTAGTCCGCACCCTGGCCCTCCATTATAAACGCAAGCTAGTGAACAGACGGGTGGTCGATTTTCAGGATCCCAAGTTGATCCCTTGATGACTCTCCGCTAGGTTTATGTGCTCCCTTTCTTCATTTCTCTCCCCATTTTCCTTGCTCTTGGCGCAACCCCCACAGAGGTCTTGGCTGTCAACGCTCTGCCCCTCTCCCTCATTACTCTTTTTGAGAGGGCTCTCTTCAACTTCTTTCCCATCCAGTTCCATTACCCCCACAGCCACCTACAGGAAGGTGCCCAACTAATCATATGCTTCCCATCCTTTTGGGAGTTTTTTCTTTCCAAACAGAACGTTATTTCCCCAGACCTGCAAACCAAGCACCCGTCCCATCCTTCTTTTTTGAGGAGGCCAAAGTTGTAAAGATGATTCACATACCCTCTTTCACGCACACTCTATCTCTCTCAGAATGGCGTCAACAATCATCTGCATAATCTCTTCTTTTTTGATAAGCACAGTTTTCTTGGTGCACACGCAAAGGTTCTTCTCCCATTTTGATTACTTAAATTCTCTACACCCTCTTGGGTCCACGGCTTTCAGTTCTCCTCTCCTCCCTCCCTCCATTCAGGCCCTTTTTCTTCATATCTATAATCCAGGCCTATAACTTTTATATATCCTATATTTGTTGTACAGCTATATCGCCTGACCATTTCCAAGATACCGGCCCAGGATTTTGTGCGCTGGTAACAAAAGTCAGGCCGCTTCAGCTCCATTGCTTTAAAGCAAGTGTTTCAAGTGAAACGCTTCGACTCTTTTTTGGATGACGTCCATTCCCAAAATCATCTGACATCCGACAGACCAGGGCTTGTAAAGCAGGCCCATATACCTGAAACAAGAGGTTAGCGTGCCCCCGCCAACAGTAGAACTGGAATATTTTCTCTGCCCCAATGTCTCCAAGGGTCTGGGTGCCCAGTGTCAACAAGCGCCTATGCCTGCATGCCCGCACGCCCGACGCCACTTTTTGTTCAGCGGCATCTGAGAGAAGACTGGAAGCCCCCTTGCCCGACACATATTCATTAGCATGTGTGTAATTGTTCTTTTTTTTTCCTTCGCACCGCTTCGCAGTCTTTGGAGAAGTGGTTCAGTCCGCCACATTTATAGCACCTTATGTCCTCAGACAGCTGCTGAATTATTAAATATTCATAAACGAATTTATCTATCTTTGAGCCTTGATCTTTTCTTTGTCTAGTCCTGCCAGAAAGGCGCATCCTAGGATTTGGTCGAATTTTCACCTCAAATTGGCCAGAAAGACATCTACTGCTGGTCCAAGCCTCGATTTTCCAGGCAACAAAGGCGTTTGTGAGGTTTCCTCCAAGTTCTTCCCTTAGCTGCTGATACCCATATATATATATATATTAACTATATGCTGTAATATATAAATAGCTTGTAGCAAATGAGTCGAAACAGTGTAAGGGACGCAAATACAAAAATGTCTGACACGCTGGTAACGCAAAAAGCCGTTACACCAAACACGGGTTATAATTTTGTCTCCAAGCAACCTGTTTTATGGAGCCCAGACACATTAGCATTTGATAAAATGCTAATATGAATATTAAAAGTCACGACACTGAAATTTTGCTCAACCCACAGGCCAGGCAGATACGAGATTTTCCCCACATATATATATATATATATATATGTATTGTAAAATACAAAAATTTACATTATTTTTATGTCTAAATTCAAATTGTTGAGATGAGGTTTGTAATTATTTACATTATTTATTCATGCTGTTTTTCATCTGTTTTATTCAAAAACCCGCCCTGGCCTTCTTCAGGTTATTGAAAATTTGAACTGAACACTTTATTTTGTTTACCAGGATAGATTGTTCTAGTTCCAGGTGCCATGCCTCTTCCAGGTGTCTCAGTTATCTCCCTTTAACTCAAATCTGCAAGTTATTGTTCACTATTGCAGTAGCCAAGTATTGAATTCACAACTGCTTGGGTCAAGTCACTGGATCCAACCAATGCTTTTATCCACTAGGCCATGTGTACTTGAGGACATCAGTGGATAAAAGTGTTGGTTGGATCCAGTGATTGATCTAAAGAGTTGTGAGTTCAATATCCACCACAAAGATTCAGTCCATTTCTGTCTTCTGAATTTTCCTTCCCTTGATTAGTGCGGCTAATTTGTACTTCGGTAACTATAAAAAAATCAATTTTCAATTACTATGATTAAAGTGAAGAATGTTTTACTGCATTAATCAAGTACTATGTATGAACTAATCAAATTTTGGTATATAAAAATTTTAGCACACTAATCGAAAATGTATTAATCAAGAGATGCCTGTAGTAGTTTTTCTCTAACATTCAGTAACCCGTTGCATCTTAGTGGTTTTATTGCCTTGCTTGGAGTGAAACAAATAAAAAAAATGAATTTGCAATGCTACCGGTCCCAACCTGGCATCTCGGCTTCAGTCACTTTCCCACTGTTTTAATGTAGCTTCTCTATTTCTTTTCTATAAATACTTTCATGGTAATTGTTCTGATGAACTTTCCTCTTTCGTACACTCTTGACCTGGCATCTCAGTTTCAGTCACTTTCCCACTATCATAATGTAGCTTCCCTGTTCCTTTTCTATAAATACTTTCATGGTAATTGTTCTGATGAACTTTCCTCTTTCGTACACTCTTGACCTGGCATCTCAGTTTCAGTCACTTCCCCACTATCATAATGTAGCTTCCCTGTTCCTTTTCTATAAATACTTTCATGGTAATCGTTCTGATCAGCTTTTCTCTATGGTATGTAGATTTTAGGGATTTACACCAGTACTAGATTGGCATCAAGGTCTTATTATTTGACAATTTGATATCGAAAACTCTTCCCTTATAAATATTGCTAATATTACATTATGGTTGGGGAACCCACGTAGAAGAAGAAAGTGCAGTCTTATCTTGATTCCATGTCTTTTTTTATGGCCAGTGGAAGGATTTTTTTTTCAATTTGAGTTTTATAAATGGCATCAACTTGACCAAATAGGAAAAAAAAGAACAAAGTCTTTGAATATTGATGTCACATTTGGTCTGGGGCTCCTGATATATATTTAGAGATTCTTGATAAAATACAAAGGAGAATCTACAATGTTATTGGTTCTGACCTGGCATCTCAGCTTTAGTCACTTTTCCACTGTCATAATATAGCTTCCCTGTGCCTTTTCTATTAATACTTTCATGGTAATTGTTTTGATGAACATTCTTCTATAGTATCTAGACCAGGGTTGGCAACTCATTCGACCCCGCGGGCCGGATCATGTTATAATGACGGGTCACAGGCCGGACGAAGGCCATTAATGAAAAATTAAGGAAAATTACATATGCAGACCCCTGTCAACCTAAATATTTAAAACCATAATAAAAATAAACATTGTGAAATCAGAAAAACAAAAGAAAATCTAAAATTAAAAAACAAAAATTACTTTTCCTCAAGGAACGTCAAAATACTTCAAAGTGAAAAAAATCAACCGAAGTGAAACGGATGAAATTATGACATGTAGGTTTGAAACTGTTATTGAAAATTGTTCCACATACGAACCATACACACACACATCTAACAAAAATGAAGCACATATACCCATACATACGAGTACAAATAGTTGCAAACATATACACTTACGTACGTACACATGCGGTATCATCCACACATTCATGAGGCATGTAATCATGATTCGTGTATGTTTAGCTGTCTTTAGATTTCTGCTACCTCGCATGTCAGTCCCTCCCTGGCTTCTTTCACTTTATCGTTCCTTTCGCTTCTGTTATCTTTTAATGTAGCCAAGGGTCATAACAAATATGAAAGCCTCGTCTCTCAAGTTAAAAATCTGGAAGCCTTGTCTCCCATGTTAAAAATAGAGTCATTGGTAATCAGGCTCACGGGCCGGTCAAAATGCCTTTACGGGCCGGATCCGGCCCACAGGCCGTAGGTTGCCAACCCTTGATGTAGACTTTATGTATTTAAGTGCAGTAATCGATTAGTGGCAAGGTCCCATCAGTTTACAGTTGAAATGGTTAGATGTAACTTTAAATTCTATGCTAACAGCTTCTTTTCTTGCACTTCTCACCTGTGGAACTCACTTCCAACTTTTTGCTTTCCTGTCAACTTTGATCTTCAAAAATTTAAATGCAATGTAAATCCTTATCTTCTGTCTTCTTAATTCTTATTCTTTTATTATTCTTGCTCCTTAATAATGTTTTCTTTTTCATATAATCTATCAAACATAGTACCCCCCACCTCCTGTATCTTAGTGGTTTTATTGCCTTGTTTGGGATGAAATGATTTGAAAAAAAAAAAAAGAAACTCTCCAAAATTATTCAATACAAATAAAAAGAAAACACATCATTACGTGTGACTGACACATGGCGGCATTGCAAATTGCTGATATAATTTTCTGTAATTTGGTATATTGCATTCAATTTCAAGCACAAAAATATAATGACACTTTAAAAAAAAAAGAGTTACTTAAAATACTTTACTCACGCATTTTACATTCAGACCATTGTCCTCATCTTTGTTGTTGTTATCAGACCATTTCATGTATACTGATCTGGGTAACTTAATCTACATGGGTAGACTGTTCTCATTCCACTGGACATGACTAGGGATATTTTAGCGAGTTCTTGTTTATAGTACTGCTCAGTTATTGCTTGACAATTTCCACTAATTCTAAGCATGCACTGTCTGTGAGAGAATAGCCTAGTAGATTAAAGTGTTGGTTCATGAATTTGGTGACATTAATAAGTGGGCCAGGCAGTATGTACTCCATAACTGAGCAGTACTAAAAGGAAGAACTAGACAAGAGATATCACTGGACATGGCCAGTGGAATGAGAATAGTCTACTCCATAGATTAAATAAAGTGTTATTTTGTTATTCCCCTAGGCTAATGATTGGTGGAAAAAGGGCAAGCAATAATTGCTTAGAACAATTACTGTCTCATAATCACGAGACCCATTAGGAACATAGAGGCATCACATGCACTGCAGTCACAACAGCAGTGGTGTTTCCTGGGCAAGATATCTTGATAGAACCTGAGCCTCTCCAAAACTATAGGACTGAGTCTGTTCTGCTATTTACCCATAGTTGGGGGGGGAGGCAAAGAAATGGATTCATACCTTTCCTAAGAGTATTAGCATGTAAGTGAACATAACAAACTCAAATGAAATTCAAAGTCAGCTTTCCAATTCCTCAATCCAAGCTGAT
This sequence comes from Acanthosepion pharaonis, assembly GCA_903632075.3. Classification (NCBI taxonomy): domain Eukaryota; kingdom Metazoa; phylum Mollusca; class Cephalopoda; order Sepiida; family Sepiidae; genus Acanthosepion; species Acanthosepion pharaonis. Next base: position 438,640 of record CAHIKZ030001290.1, on the reverse strand, counting down.
ATCCACTACACCACTTGGCCTCATACAAGGCGGCATGTGATTTGAATTCAGAATTTTTCTTTCTCTCAGACTATCCATTACTCTGCCGTGGCACATAATACTAAATTTAAAATTAGTCTAATGCGTATTCTTTAGAGAAAAATTGTGTTATATAGGAATAAAGTGTTGCTGCTGACACTGGAGTTTGAACACAGATCACCAGAGAGCAAACACAGGTGATCCCATTTTGAATAAGTAGATCATGTGATGGTAAAGGAAATGTATATATAGGAATTTGCGTGGCATCTAAGTGATCACTATACGGATTACTATTCAGATCACTATTTGGCGGTTACTTTTTGAGCAATTATTATCAAGCATGTACTATTAGTGTGAGTGATATTTGAAGGCATCTGACACCAATATTGTTCAACGGTGTTACTATAGTTGTGTCTGCGATTACAAAGTCTCTACTACAATGAGCATTACAAAAGTGACAACAAGTATTTGTTGACATTACATAAGTGGCAACAAGTGTTTGTTGACATCACAAAAAAATTCTACCTTGTAATCACAATCACAAGATCTGAAAACCATTAGCACCATAAGGGCATCAAATGTATTGCAGCCAGAGTAGCAGTGGTGTTTTCTGGACAAGATAGCCTGAGGGAGGCTAACTCTCTCCAGGCTAGGTTTGAAATTTTCATTCTCCTCAACCGGTTGCCATCCAAGGCTATAGGACTGGGTCTGTCCTGCTGTTTACCCATAGCTGAGGGGAGGGAGAAGAAGAGGATTCATACCTTTCCCAAGGGTATTAGCACGTAAGTGAATGTAACAGATTCGACTGGAGTTCAAACTTGGCTCTCTGATTCCTCAATCCGAGCGGCTATCCATTACTCCACCGAGCCTCCTATTATTTCAAGTTCCTAACGTTTTTATGCGTCCGAACCTAATTTAGGACCGACTTAGTGAAATACAAGCCTCCACTGTGAAAAAACAAATCTACAACAATCTGAAAACCATTAGTGTCATAAGGGCATCAAATGTATTGCAGCCAGAGTAGCAGTGATGTTTTCTGGACAAGATAGCCTGAGGGAGGCTAACTCTCTCCAGGCTAAGTTTGAAATTTTCATTCTCCTCAACCGGTTGCCACCCAAAGCT
>CAHIKZ030001290.1:422500-432500 GCA_903632075.3 Acanthosepion pharaonis | reverse complement strand
TTTAGTATATTTACCAAAATTCCGGTATTTTTAGTATACTTATGAAAATTCCGGTATTTTTAGTATACTTATGAAAATTCTGATATTTTTAGTATACTTATTAAAATTCCGGTATTTTTAGTATATTTAGCAAAATTCTGGTATTTTAGTATACTTACGAAAATTCCAGTATTTTTTGTATAATTACTAAAATTCCGGTATTTTTAGTATATTTAACAAAATTCCGGTATTTTTAGTATATTTAACAAAATTCTGGTATTTTAGTATATTTACCAAAATTCAGGTATTTTGAGTACATTTCACAAAATTCCGGTATTTTTAGTATATTTACGAAAATTCTGGTATTTTAGTATATTTACCAAAATTCAGGTATTTTGAGTACATTTACGATAATTCTGGTATTTTAGTATATTTACCAAAATTCAGGTATTTTGAGCACATTTACAAAAATTCTGGTATTTTATATATTTACCAAAATTCTGGTATTTTGTATTGCTTTGTATGATGCCTATTGTCCAAAAAAGAAGTTCCCTTTGCTACACTGGGGTTCAATGACTGGAAACACATCAATTTTATTGTAGAACATGAGTATGGAGAAGAACATTGAAAGTTCATGACAAGCATATTTGATAAGGCATAAAGAAACTGGAAGTGTAGATTCTTTATTATTTGAACAATATCACTCAGAGCAGGAATAATGGCAGAAAGTGTTGACACATGTGGTCTCTGTAATTCACTTTCTTGTATCCAGAAAATCAGAATATTGGGTCAGCAAAAAAATGGCAATTATTTAGGTATACTACATCTGCAGAATGAGTTTGTCCCTTTGTTGGAAGAACATCTCAAAATGTATGAAATCCTGGAAAAGGGAATCCGTCATATCTGCAAATATTTGTAAGGAATATAATTAACTAATAGGACAAAAGAGTTCTTTGTACTATTCTTGAAATAGTAAAAAGGGTCAAAGTATTACTCAATAAGTGTATATTCCACTCCAGACATCTTACATACAGATTAACTGACATTTACTGTCTGATATATTTAAAGGCTGTGAGCCTGTGGAACGTTTCTTGATGCTAATCTCCATCTTTTCTCATGGAGCAAAGGATCTAACAGACATTATTATGGGCTTTCTTAATGAGAACAAGTGGTCAAGTGTCTGACTGACAAGGATGATGTCAATACATTCCAGCGATGAATAGAACCAGCAAAAAATGAATACAGATGCTGAACAAAGTCAAAGAAATTTACAGTCTGTAGACAACACTCTGCTACTTTTATTCCCATCAAGTTCAGGGTGTGTCCAGCACAGCGGACATAGATGGCAAACTCATTGAGTTGATGAATCCATGCATGCAATCGTCCAGTCATATTTGAGGCATTATCGTATGACTAACCACGCCAGTTTGATAGTGGGATTTTGTTCTCATTAAGAAAACCCATAATAATGTCTGTTAAATCCTAATATGTTTATGAGTTCATAAACAAAAGGCTTAGTTAATCCATTCTATTGTGTTCATGAACAAGTCCTTAGTTGACAGTTGCTAGCTCTTTCTTCTATTGTCTGCATGTGTGTATGCACATGTAGATCAAATTGGCCTCCAAAATTGTTGTGAGCCTTGAGAAGTAGTATGCTTCTATTTCTATATTTGTAAGGAGATTCAAAATTTAATATCACATAGAGGTGTGAACTTTTTGAATACAAGGTTTTCCTTAGTTAGAAAATAATTTCCTACAGGCTTACAAAAATCTTTTCCTCAAATTTGCAGGAGGGATGAAAGGAGTTAATATTGTTATTTTTGGTCCAAAAGTAACACTTGGTAGACTTACAACTATGTCCTCAAGTATTTTGGCACTATTTGCTCTAGTAATGATAGTTTATCGAACAAACCTTCTGATGGGATTTTATTGGTTGAAAAATATATATATGGTTTAATTCCTATTAGTATCTACTGTCAGTAATATATACAGTACATGTACACAGTAATTACCAAGCAATATACATTTTTTCCACAAAATTTATAATTGTACCATTTTATCCATATTTTTATTTTAATTATTTTATTTTATTTTTATTTATTTATTATGAAAATTAAATGATAATTGTTTAGTTGTGGGTGAATTCCTTTTTCTTCTGGTAACTTATGTTTTTGACCTAGTCCACCACTTAAGTGAAACACTAGTCATCCAATTTTGTTTTGATAGAAAAAAAGAAAATATTTGAAAATTTCAGGGAATCTGTCTCCTACGCCAACAAAATAGCTTTTAAAAAACCATTGAGGTTGATATGCCATAAAACAAACCAAACCATCTGAGTGGCCTAAATTTCAATAGTTATTTGGAACCATGAATTCATTCTTTCTTTTTTTTTTCATATCTTTAAGGGGATGCAAAATCTAATTTCATATTGAAGTGTAAACTTTTTGAATGAGTTAGAAAATAATTTTACATTGGCTTGCAAAAATCTTTTTCTCGAATTTGCAGGTGTGGTGATAGGAGTTAATGTTATTTTGTAAATGGTCCAAAAGTAACACTTGGTAGGTTTACAACTATGTCCTCAAGTTTTTTTGCACTATTTGCCCAAGTAATGATAGTTTATTGAACAAACCTTCTGATGGGATTTTATTGGTTGAAAAATATATATATGGTTTAATTCCTATTAGTATCTACTGTCAGTAATATATACAGTACATGTACACAGTAATTACCAAGAAATATACATTTTTTCCACAAAATTTATAATTGTACCCTTTTATTCATATTTTTATTTTAATTATTTTATTTATTTTTTATTTTATTTTTATTTATTTATTATGAAAATTAAATGATAATTGTTTAGTTGTGAGTGAAACCCTTTTGCTTCTAGTAACTTATGTTTTTGACCCAGTCCACCACTTAAGTGAAACACTAGTCATCCAATTTTGTTTTGATGAAAAAAAGAAAATATTTGAAAATTTCAGGGAATCTGTCTCCTACAGCAACAAAATAGCTTTAAAAAAAAAAAAAAAAAAACTTAAAAAGAAAAAGAAGAAAGTCTGGAAAAGAAAGGCTTAACTTAAGGAGAAAAGAGCAAGAAAGATAATCTTCAAAAAAAAAAAAAAAATAGGAGAATTGTAATCTATACAGAAAAACGGAAAGATGCCAATGTAAGCAGCAAATGTTGTCGGAAGGAAATGTTTACAAAGATAATATTTAGTGGCACAAATACAGAAAGAAGCTCACAAAAATAGATTAGGAGTTGGGATTGTATCTATGGCCGTCAGATTAACAATGACTTTGCAAAAAAAGAAAAAGAAAAGAAAATCTAATTTTCCCTTTCTGTTATTCCTCCAACTTTGGTCCAAAAATGTACTTATTTTCTAGGCTTATGGCCATATGACATTGAAACAGTGGTTCTCCTCTGATTACTTAAAGTTAAGCAATGTCAAGCCTGATAAGTATCTTGGTTCGTGACCACTAAGGTTGATTCACTGGACACCATTTTTAACCATTAAGCTGAATAATTTTGGTACCAAGCATGATTACCATATGAAAGGCTTTATATCCACATCAAATTAAAACAGTGGTTCTTATCCAATCATCAAAGTTAAGCAATATCAAGCCTAGTCAGCATCTAGATGGGGGACCACTTGGATTCATTTACAGGAAGCCATTTTTAATTTCTTTTATGTGCCATGTCCTTTCAAGATGTAGGCAATCATAGCTCTCCACATTATCTTGCCTCTTATAGCTCTTAATAAGTTTTGTCTTTTTGCTATTTCTTCCTCCATTTACTCAAGCTCATCAAGTATGTTTCACACTGCTTTACTCAGTCCCTCAACCTGTCCTGTGAGTACCAGGTTTTCCGAGCCCTCGTTCCTCATTATGTGACCCAGAAATTTCAATTGCTTCTTTCTGATGTTAAGTATAAGTTTCCATGTGTTTTTGTTTCCATTTTCTCTAAAACCTTGTTCTTGCTCACATGTTCAGTTCATGGTATCCTCAGCATCTTTCTCTAGAACCACATTTCTTTTGCTTCAAGTCTCTTCATCTGAAAAAAATGGCTGAATAAGTTTGGTACTAAGCATGATTTCCATATGAAAGTGTTTATGGTTTTTGATCACATTGAAACAGTAGTTCTCATCTGATTTCCAAAGTTAAGCAATGTCAATTCTGGTCAATATCTAGAAGGTTGACCACTTGGGTTCATTCACTGGAAGCCATTCTTAACCATTTATCTGAAAAACAGCTGAATATGTTTGCTACTAAGTATGTTTTCACATGAAAGGGCTTATGGGCACATCACACTGAAACACTGCTTCTCATCCACTCATTAAAGTTAAGCAATGTCTAGCTTGGTCAGTATCTAGACTGGTGACTGCTTGGATTCAGGAAGCCATTTTAACCAGTTATCTGGAAAAGCAGTTGTATACAGCTTAATGAGTTTGGTACTAAAATGGTTATAGCTACATCACATTGAACACCAAAGTTAAGCAATGTTGAACTTGGATGCTATCTAGGTGAGTGACAACTTGGGAATACCTGATGGTGAAAATGTGGTTGTACCAGTAATTTAACAGCTCTGAATCAAAAAATTGGAGAGCCAAGTTCCAATTCTAGTCATGTTTGTTATATTCACTCATGTGCAAATACCACTGCAAAAGGTATGAATCCTCAACTTCACTACCCCCACTATGGATCAAATACTAGGACCTGTATCAGTAAAATCAGTATTATATATATATATATATATATAAAATAATAAAAAATTTACAATCCAATAATATTTTCGGGCTTTAAATAACATTCAAAGAGTTGATAAGCTGTAAAAAATCAATTCAGTCAGACCCTATTTACTCATGTTATCAGACGTTCATTACCTCTCACACCGTTCTATAATTCTCTACCCAATAGATAGCATATTCCTTTGTCTGAATTTCTTGGATGTAGAATTATTTTTTATGTGTGAACTATTATCTTCACCCTTGTTATTATTATCACAAAGCTTCAGTCATTATACTCTCTGGCCTTCATCAAGGAATTTCAAACTGAACCCATTATTTAAAAAATAGCAAAAAAAAAAAAAAAAAAAAAAAAAAAAAATAAAATTAGATGAGTTGAGTTGAGGGTTGAGCTGGAATAGAATTTCTGAGCAAAGCATTCAACCTTATCTGCTGTAGATGTTAGAACTCCGAATTGATTGAATAGAGTTGTTCAGCAAACATTTGTATAGCCACCAATAGAACCATACTTGTGAGATGCTATATGTTGTTTAATTTTATCAGCAAACAGTAACTTTGGTTCATTGAGGACATGTTTGCAAAGAGATGTTTGTTGCAATCAGATGTGTTGCTCTGGTATAGCCGGGAGTAGTTATTTCTCTGGGCTATAGCAGCCAAGCATGCAGGTGAAAACCAAGGAGATGAACACATTTTATTATTGTTATTTCCTGGATGGAATGAAAGCATTGATGCCAGCTTTCCTCCAGGAGGTGAAATCAGACATGCATTTTTGAACAGGATGATTAAGGGACGTCATGAAGGAAATCATAGAATGAGCGCCAATCTGCTCATTAATAACAGAAAGATATTCTGTCAGTGGGAGGTTCTTGACTGGTGGGAGAGCAGAAGGAGATGTTTACGGACAACCACATGATCAGAGTTGCCAAGAGAGGAGAGCTGCATAGTACGACATGCATCAGGGATGGAAGTAAAAAAAAAGCTTGAAAAGACAAGAGTGTCCAAAGGGTTACAGGGGAAACACATGCGGAAGTCAACCACTTGCATGAGAGATTGAGAAGTTAAGGGTTTGGATGCCAGCAAGGTCAGTGACTGAGTATGAAGCCACCTGGTATAGTGGGCATTAAATCACCGAACACGAATATGTTTGCAGACGGGTGTAGGGAAATGGCCTTGTCTATATTATCAGAAATACTATCTAGGCCGCAACAGTCCTGAGAGGAAGGGGGACAGTAAGGAAAAAAGAGGACGCTGACTGAGTTAAGTAGACAGAGATGGAGAGACATGTACAAATGGTCTGGAGATTCAAGAGAGAGTTTCCTAGCCAGATGTTCGTGGAAAATAAACTCCTAGGCTATGCATGTGGACTTTAGAGTCCTTTCTAAGATAGCCAGGAACTGAGAAATCAGAGAAGATTGAAGAGTTAAGCTTAGTTTCACTGAGAGCTAGGATGTCTGAAGACTTTTCTAAGTGGATTCAGTTTGGTTTATTTTGTTTAACGGCATATCAACCTCAATGGATTATTTAATGCCGACCACATTTTTAGGATAGATTCGTATGAATAGAATATGTATTCTTTGGTTTAGATTGGTTTCGTTTTGTTTGTTTTATGGTATATCAACCTCAATAGGTTATTTAATGCCAACAACATTTTTAGGATAGATTCGTATGAATAGAATATGTATTCTTTGGTTTAGATTGGTTTCGTTTGTTTGTTTTACAGTATATCAACCTCAATAGGTTATTTAATGCCGACAACATTTTTTAGGATAGATTCGTATGAATAGAATATGTATTCTTTGGTTTAGATTAGTTTCGTTTTGTTTGTTTTTTTATATCAACCTCAATAGGTTATTTAATGCCAACAACATTTTTAGGATAGATTCGTATGAATAGAATATGTATTCTTTGGTTTAGATTGGTTTCGTTTTGTTTGTTTTACAGTATATCAACCTCAATAGGTTATTTAATGCCAACAACATTTTTAGGATAGATTCGTATGAATAGAATATGTATTCTTTCGTTTAGATTGGTTTGGTTTATTTTGTTTAATGGCATATCAACCTCAATGGGTTATTTAATGCCGATCACATTTTTAGGATAGATTCGTATGAATAGTGTATGTACTCTTTGGTTTAGATTGCTTTGGTTTATTTTGTTTTACGGCATATCAATCTCAATGGGTTATTTAATGCTGACAAAAATTTTTATTGCTGGTAATATTTTGTTTTCTCAAAAATCTGTTTCTGGTAATATATTTCCTTTAAAATTGTATTGCTGGTAATAATTTTTTTCAAAAAAATATTGCTAATAATAGTTAACTATTTGTCCATAGCTGGGACCCTAACAGGTGCTACCACCCCGGGTCAGGATGGACCTGGGAACACTAGAAATTAAGAGGTGGTTCCACGCTCCTCAAAACCTCCTGATTAGAGGCCTTGCTGCTGGACTTAGTTTAACGTCTTACCCAGGACGCCTTTTCAAAGTGTAATGATTCCACACATCAGAAGTTGGTACAAATACCACGAATGTTGGAGAAAGAAAAGTAAAGTTTTTTTTTGTTGTTGAGCTGGTTTAGGTTTATATTGATAAGAAAAGACATAAGGTAGTAGTAGCAGTGGATTATTTCATGTAACATGTGCAGGAAGAGAACTAGCACTGACTGCAAAATAGTTCAGCCTCAGGGTTGACTATATCAAATCAATTTATACATCTATTGCAAGGAAAGTTGGTTCACTCTGTCATGCTAGAAAATATTTCTCATCAAAATCCATCTTGCACAATTACAAATCTACCATTCATCCATGCATTGAATACTGTTGCCATATCTGGTCTGGTCTGGTGTTCCTTCTGTACAAAATTCAATAAAAGGGTCTCTAATGTAATCAATCCTAACCAGGCATCTTGACTTCAGTCACTTTCTCACTGAGGAGACATGATGTCCCTCTTTCTATTCTACAAATATTTTCATTGCAACTAGCTCTCACCATTTCACTAGATACAACCGCCACTTCTACACTAACAGTTTCTTTTCTTACACTTCTCGCCTGTGGAACTCCCGATTTCTTGCTTCCCTGATAACTATAATCTTCAAAAATTTAAATGCCGTTTTCCATCTCCCTTTTTTGTCCTCCCCATTATCGGTCTTCTCTTTCACTTTCATTCCCTGTAATCCTTGGCATTCTAACAGAATTTTTGCCTTGCTTCAAGTGAAATGATATATAAAAAAAAAAAAAACAAACAAAAAAACTATTGTCCTCGTCTTTGCTGTTATAAGCACAAATCTTTGGATATTGTACTATCCTGCCTTCATCAAGTGTTTGTCAATCCAAGAAAACTCCATGGAATTTTAAACTGAGGTGGGTTGGATAATGCAGACTTGGACTTGGTGAACAATAACAAATTTTTTTTTTTTTTTTAAGCGTTTCACCCCAGGCAAGGCGGGAAGCCACTAGGACTCAAGGGGTTACAGAAGATTTGGATCAAGATCAGATAGGAGTGATAGAGGAAAGGATGAGGAGAAGGATAGTGGACAGATCAAGCCGACTGGAGATGTCGATTGACATTACATTTGAACAGTTGGAGATTATAGCTCTCAGGGAAAACTGGAATAGGGAAGGGAATTTCGACAGTGAAAGGGGGAAGAGTTTTCTGTAGAAATAGACTCTGAAATTTTATTGAACTCATGAAGTCTGGGAACCAAAGGATGCAGCTCCTCAGAGCAATTGCCATGAAAGTATTTGTAAAAAGAGGGAGAGAGAGGTGATCGGTGCGTCTGTAAGAGAGCGACTGTAGACATTATTTCCAGAACAGGGTCAATTATATTGTACATGATGACAAATCGAAAAAAACAGGTAACAAGGACAAGATGAGTCCAATATTTTGGTAGATTAAACATCTGGATTGAAAGACCCTTCTGATGCTATATATATATATATATATATATATATATATATATATATATATATATATATGTGTGTGTGTGTGTGTGTGTGTGTGTCCATATAAATTTGGAATTCAATAAATAAGGAGGTATTTTTTTAAAGACCATGGAACCATATCTTAATTGCTGGTGTTCCCAAATCCAAACAAACCTATGGTAGTAGCAAATGTTAGGGTCCTTCAATGATAAATAGCTAACATCAAAATGGGGTCAAAACACTATGAAAGTGTAAAAATAGGTTTTAATACCAGAAATAATTCAAAAAATTTCTACCAGCAACACTTTTTCGAAAAAAAATATTACCAGCGATGTATTTTTGAAAGAAAAAAAAATAAAAATATTACCAGCAAGAAAAATTTTGTCGGCATTAAATAACCTATTATGGTTGATATGCCGTAAACCAAACCAAAGTGTATTTGGGCAGGCAGCAAACTTTTCTTTTAAATATGTGTTATACCGGAACATACCTATTTCTATTGTAAATAGACTCTCCCACAGATAAGTTATCTGTTAAAATGATTTATTTTCTTTTTATGACAATTTATACATCACACCCTGTATATATGTGTTATACCATAATACCTATTCTATTGTAATAGACTCTCCCACAGATAATAAGTAGTAGTAGCAGTCAACAGTGAAGTTTTTAATAGAGTTGTGTGAAGCATCAATGATAACGACATTAAAGTATGAGACCCCCAACTAGATTGCTGCATCATTAACTATTATTTCAAGTTCCTAACGTTTTGTACGTTGGACCCTTTTAGGACCGAATTACAAGCCTCCACTGTAAAAACTACTCTACAACAATATGTTTTGCTGAATATGACAACAGACAATGACACTTTGATTAAATTTTTATTTGGTTTTTCCAGCATTCTCACATTTTTCCGTTTTGTGAGAATAAGGAAGTGCAATAATTGACTGTTCATTGTTCCAAGCATTTCTGCTCACTTCTTTAGCTACTTCTGCTCACTTCTTTAGCTATTTCTGCTCACTTCTTTAGCCATTTTCATATACAGTAATAAATTTGATACAAGGTATTGAAAACATATAGAAAAAATTCGAGATATGAGCCAATTAAATCCGTTTTTTTTTTTTTATCCGAAAATGCTATTTTAAATGAGTTATTGTTTTGGATTTCTTTCAGGTAGCAAAGCTAAATTTGATTTTAAATTTTTTTACAGTTGTGCATTCATGTACAAATATATGTCTGAACAATTTTTTTACTGGTAAATTTTTCTGTCAAAGTGGCATGAACTATATTGTTCAATAATTACAGTAATCTCAGACTTATTATCAAAAATTTTTAATGGATCAGTCATTTTAATTATAAAAT
>CAHIKZ030001290.1:392500-420000 GCA_903632075.3 Acanthosepion pharaonis | reverse complement strand
AAAGTAAACCAGAGATACAGGGAAAAAGAATGAAAAAGTGTGAGATACAGGGAGGGACTTCCTTTTTTTTACATTTGAGATACAGGGAGGGAAAAGAGCAAGTTTTTTTATACACAGAAAAGCAAGTTTACACGGAGGAAAGAAAAAAGTGCGAAATCCTGAGGGGAAAAAAAAGTGTGAGATACAGGGAGGGGAAGAACATAAGCATTTGATATAGAGAGGAGAAGATGGCAAGTGTGTGATACAGAAAGAAAAAGATAGCAAGTGTGTGATACAGTGTGACGGTTACACACCTGGCCCAGGGTCGAATCCCTTGGTTACGGCGCCAACTGTGACGTCGCTCCTCCTGGTCGCTCCTCCTGGTTCCAAGCGTGCCGCTCCAACCCCTTGGTTGGATGATCACCAGCCTCGCCTTTCCCAACTCGCTTCAATACCTGGTTACTGAAGCAACTGTACTGATCTCCGGTCTGTCTACCCACGCTGTGTTTAGATCTTAGACAGACGGGACCAGCAGGGATTGGGGCCGATACAAGTTGAGTCCGACGGGGGTGGCAAAACACAAAAAAATAAAAAAAACTCACGAGACAAAAATTACTGATAAAAAAATTTGACAACCTTTTATATCTAATGTCCGTTACATAAAAAAAATTGTTCTTATTTCCCGACCCGCTCTGTGGACTATGGCACCAAGCTTCTATCACACAACCTAAAGATTTCGAATTGCCTACTCTTTAGAATTGTGTATGTCGGAGTGTGGTTTAGTTCGACACTGGGGCTAATTTCTATCGATCATTCGCAGTTGATTCCTCATTCTTCTTCTTCGACTTAGATAGAACTTCTCTTGTCTTCGACTTGGGCTGGATCTTCTCTGCTTTCTTCGTCAATCTTCTTCTTCGTCTACTTGGGCTGGAAGTTCTCTTGTCTTCGACTTGGGTGGAAAGATTCTCTTGTCTTCGACTTGGGTGGAAGGATTTCTTTCCGCAACTCTTGCCGCAACTCTCTGTCCGTCCGGGGATGATCTCTTCTTCGCCTGCTTGGGCTGGAAGCACTCTGCCACAACTCTTGGCGTCCTTTGAGGCAATCTCCTTCTTCGTCTGCTTGGGCTGGAAGTTCTCTTGTCTTCGACTTGGGTGGAAGGATTTCTTGTCTGAGGATTCTTTTGCCCGCAAAGGGGCGAGTGAATCGGGCCTGATGCCCGCGTTCAGGCTCTATCCCTGCCCGCGGTCCAGCTGCAACTCAACTACTCTCAACTCAACTGATTTCTGTCGACTGGGGTCCTGCTTTTATTGACGCCGCAGCAAACCGGGGGTGGGTCTGTTGGCGTCAGGGGTTTCTCGATAATTCCAATAGCTGCATTAATTCTGTTTCCCATTATCGCTATTGTTTTCACCCCTACTTCCTCACAGTGCCTTTGGTGGGGAGGCGTACACCCATCTCCCCGGTTTCTCGTATGTCAGGTGACCGTTTTTTGACCAATGGTTCCTGATCGAGCATTCTTCCTCTTCTTTCCGCATATCACGTGACCGTTTTCGACCAATTGATTGTGGTTGGGCGCATCCATCTCAAATCGGGCGTGGCTTTACATCGTTCTTGTTTTTTAAAAAAAAAATCTAATTTTTTTGCCCTTTTTCGCACGTACGAAAAATGACAATCTTGGCTTTTTTTCTCACCTGGGCTCTGTCAAAACAGCCTGCCGCTAATTAGATGTGACTTCAGAAAGGATATTAAAGCGCCATCTGTGAGCTGAGACAATCGTTTTTCACCTCTTGTTTTTTCAGACCCGACAGTCAGAAAATCTTAATTATCTACATTGAAAATGTCCCCACTTTATTATCGTGGGTTTCCAATTCTTAATAGGTCAGAATCTGTATACCGTTCCACCGGTCACTCCCCTCAACCCAAAAGACACTTTTTCTCCGATTAAAAAATTTTCGTTTCTATTGTTCTAAAAAGAAATTCCTCTTTCTCCAATTTGACAATGAGTCTTTCCACGCAAAAGTAGGCTAGGTGCTTTGACCGATATTCTTATCAAAATTCTTTTTTTAAAAGGAAATGATTTTTCATTTCAAATAACAATTCTCTATTGTCTTTTTCTCTCATTCGGCCAACATGCAGGCCAAGATATCTTTCTGACACCTATCTTTGCTTATGACCGGGTTTGCATTTCCATCTCTCTTTTCTTTTTTTTCCTTTTCCTCCTTTTCTTTCCTTTCCTTCTTTCTTTCCTTAGGATCGTCTAAGTACAATTTAGTGAATTATTTTCAACTCAATTATTTTCCGTTTAAAAAAAAATCAACAACCTGTTTAATAAACCGAGTAAAAAAAAAAAAATTAAATCATATTTCTATGAATATTTCTAATAATGCAAGGTGCCACACAGAGAGAGGAAGATAGCAAGGTTGTGATATAAAGACTGGAAGATAGTAAATGTGAAATATAGTAAGAGAAAGAAACAAAGTAAGAGATACAGTGAGGAGAAGATAGCATCTGATACAAAGTATGTGATATAGAGAGGGGTTGATAGCAAGTGTTTGATATCGAGATGGGAAGATGGCTAGTGTGTAATATAGAGGTGAACATGGCAATTGTGTGATATAGAAATTTTCAAGATTTCAAAAAATGATATTTGGAGACTGAAAATTACTTTTGCGTTTTGATATAAAGATTTGAAGATAACAATTGTTTGATACAGTGAATTTGATAATTAAGTGTGGGGTATAAAGAACGAAAGATAGTAAGTGTTTGATATAGAGAGTGGAGGATAGCAAGTCTGAGGTATAGTGAGAGGAAGACAGCATCTATTAGATTCACAAGAAGATAACATGTTTGAGATGCAGATAGTGAAAGATGTAAAGAGAGGTTTTTATAAGATAGCAAGTCTGACATAGTGAGAAGAAAAGAAAGAGAGAACAAAAGAAACAGTGAAAGGAAAGTGATTGAACAAAGAAAGGAAAGAAAGGAGAAAGTAGTAAAAAAAACTCAACTTGCATAATAATTAAGAATTTTGAAATGTGTTTTAAATATATTATGCTGAGCCAAGCAAAAATTCTATTGCAAATCTGTTCTCTTATGGCCTTTTAAAACTCTGTCAGATAAAAAGCTCAATGTATTTTAGTCTCATCTTGCGATTTTAAGATAGGCTTCACTTCTGATAACCTCAGAAATTCTCTTCTTTTTCCTACCAATGTTCAATGGTGATGTTAATACAATGCTATGAGAATGACATTTTCTGGGTTTGCTGAAAATTATAATTTCTTGAAAAAGCAACCAAAGTTTATAACATTATGTTTTCTTTTATTAGCTGTGGCAAATTTTACAATAAATGAACCCTTGTTGCATTATTCAATTTTAGGTTTATATTTTATTTTAACTGAGTCTATAAGTAAACAGTGTTTTTTTTGCCATGAGTCTTGTAGGCAATCTGGGGTTGGGTAAATAAATATTTGTTGCAATGGATTACTTCCATCAACACAGAGAATAAATCACTAAGCTCAGAATCGTCCATCGGGGACAGAAAAAATGCCAAAACTGGATTCAATTAGTACTATCTTACAAATCTAAATACATTATCTCAAAAGAAAAAATTTCTAGCCAAAAAACCTGAATTTTTCCATGAAAAAGAACACCAACTGCTTTTATTGGAAGAAATTTTTTTCCATTCATCTTTGGGACAAAAAGAGGACACTTTTTTTTTGCATATCAAAATACTTTTATGATAACTCCTGAACAGACTTGTTTTTTAATTTAAAATTCTTTATTTCAGCATTATTAAGAAGATTGTGCCCTTCTTTTGGTAAGTAATTTTTTTTTTTTGCCAAATTTTTCCATCAATAGGATACATGCGATGCGCTTCATTTGGTTTTGAGGGCAAATTGCCGTTTTTTGTTTATTTAGGAAAGCTGATCTCATTATCACAAAGTACAGCATTTTGATGACAAATGTCCATCTGGCAGGTGTATGGCACGTATATGATCAGGAGAGGTTTTGTTAACCATGGAAGCTATATCGGCGTGTTAAAATATTTTCCTTCTTGATCATTTCATACCATCGTTTCAATACTCTGGTTTAAATTATCCGCTCGATTCTCACTTACGTTACTAAACTTATTGTTAACAATAAGTTATGCTCTTGAATCAAAAAACTTCAAAAGTAATAAAACATCTTTGGATCAGCATCTCAATTGTTCTGCCTTAGTTTATATTCTGGCTTTTTGAGCATGTTTGATACCCATCAGATTCACACACAAGTGGAATCCGTTGATTATAGCACCATTGCACCCCAAATGTAGTGCTAAATTGATGCCCTTCAGAATAGCATCCAATTCCAGTATAAATTGATATGTTGAGCGTCCTTCCAGACCATTTTTTTTTTTGCATCTTCTACAACACTTCTGTCAACCTCCAACGAAACCCATGGTGAGAGAACTTGCATCGACCCATACTTCATAAGCATGTCCGCTTGTGCACCACTTACTGTGTGCAGAGTCATTCTGGCGTATTCTTTCCGCTATGTCCTCAAGGGGAGCATCTGTCACAATGCTGTCCCAGCCAGATGTGATCAATACTGTCCTGCATTTTACAAATGATACAGCAACATGAAACCACTCACACGCAGGAACGTGACCCACCAGTTTTCCACCCCATGAGAAGATGTTATGCCACATCAGGACCTCAGGAACTGATGGAATGCCATTTTCCCGTTTCCACTTAAGCGTGTTTTTATCTTGCTCAACATGCAACCCCAGCACACATGTGCCGTCCTGTAACTGCTCCTGATCCTTGCAGGTCAAACCAAACGCAACCAAGTGTTCTTTCACGTGAGCTGCTGAAATCATGCCCTCGTCAACATAAACATCATCAATATATGATGAGGTTGCCCGTCAAACTGACTCGTCTTTTGACAACACAGCATCCACAATGGCCTTCATTATGGCTGGTGCAACATTCAACCCGAAACTCATTCGGGTCAAGCAATATCTTCGTCCCTTGAAGATTACAGTTTGAAAGGGCCAAAGTGACTTATGGATATGTACTTGTAGATAGGCCTGCCGTATGTCAAGGATAGCGACATCCTGTCTTTTTTATGCATTCCATATAACTAACTGACCAATTACTAATGATTTTACTATATGAACGCATTGAAAATAAGGAAAAGAAGGTCAATGGTCAGGAATTAAGGCAAGCATTACTGAGAGAATAGAGTACGTATAATGTAAATACCCTTGGGAAAGGTATGAATCCTCTTCTTCGCCCTCCAGCTATGGGTAAATAGCAGGACAGACCGGGTTCTATAGCCTTGGATGGTAACTAGTCTACCGCAGAAAGAAATAGCAACTTACTGTGGGAAAAAAAAATCTGCCTCGTCAGTCATGTATCAAAAGATACATGATCGTCTAAGCATGTATCATGCATGGCACATAACTGACTGACTGATTCAAGAGAATGGATGATTTTGTAACAAACAAGACTGTTATATTCTACAAAGTGCTAAATTTGCTTGAGAGTTTTATTTCTGTTGGATGATGGTGGTGGTGGCGATGATACATAATATGATAGTGGTGATGATGGTAGGTATGATGTTGATGATGATGATGGTGGTGATGTTAGGTATGATGGTTGAAAGGATGATGGTGATAATGAGGATGATGGTGGTGATAGTAGGTTTGATGGATGAGAGAATGATGGTGATGATGGTGATGCTGATATGTTGGTGGTGGTGATGGCAGGTATGATGGTTGGAAGGATCATGATCATGCCAACGATGGTTGTGGTGATACATAGTATGATGGTGGTGATGGTAGGTTTGATGGTTGAATGGATGATGGTGATAATAGTGATGATGGTACATAGTATGATGGGGGTGGTGATAGTAGATTTGATGGTGATCATGGCAATGATGGTTGTGATGAGAGGATGATGGTTGTAGTGATACATAGTATGATGGTGGTGATGGTAGGTATGAAGGTTGAGAGGATGTCGGCGATAATTGCAGTTATGATGGTGACAATACATAGTATGATGGTAGTGGTGGTGATGAGGCAGGTGCTGATGGTTGAGAGGATATTGGTGATGATTATGGCGATGATACATAGTATGATGGTGATGATTGAGGCAGTATTAATGAAGATGATGATGATGGCTGTGAGGATGGTCATCAAAGTTGTGATGATGACAATAATGACAGTGGTGATGATGGCAATGATGACAAGAGTAATGATAATGGTAGTGTTGATGGTGATGATGACATGCAGGTGAGTATGATAACAGTGTGCATGAAGGTGGGTAATTCCTGTGAGAGTGATGTTGATGGTAGTGAAAATAACAGATAACAAAAGAAAAAGTGAGAGAGAAAAACACTGGATTGGTGAGCCTCCTTAACACTTACCAATATTACAATATATGGAAATCCATCTAGAAAATGATATTACAGGCTGATTAAATAACTGTATAGTCTATGGCTATAAAGGATGTACATTGTAGGGTAATGGATATTGGCTTGGAGCGAGAACTTGGAGAGCCAAATTCGAATTCCAGTCGAGTTCGTTAGATTTGCTTAGTATTTATTGATCCACCCACGAGGATAATGTGGCACAAGGCCGGTTTAATGTGGGTATCCTCAATCCCGTAGGCTCGGCCAAAAATATAGCCTTTTTGAACCCGCCTTGACGGATTCAGGCCCTGTCTACCTCCCCGAATGAAACCTTGCCCTTCGGCAAAGCTTCGTCCGGGTTCCTCTCTGCTAATGCAGAGAGTTTGACAGACGCCGACTCGGAAGCTCACAAAGGCAGCGTACTACACTTTGATAATAGCCCCCAGGCCGAGCAGCTTTATATTGATTTTCTAAGCGTAGCTTAGATGTGGCACAAGGCTAAAAGTATGGGGCACCTAGTGAGGATCGAACTCACTTTTCAGTTGTAACTGTTTTAGCGAGACAAGCTTGCTAACCATTACACCACACCGAGATTTGCTTATGCACAAATACCCTTGGGACAGGTATGAATCTATCTTTTCTCTCCCGGCTATGAGTTTAATAGCAGGACAGACTGAGGTCTTTAGCCTTTGTTGGCAACCAGTCTACCACAGAAAGAAATAGCAACCTACTGCAGGGAAAAATCTGCCTTGTCAGTCATGTATCGAAAGATACATGATTGTCTAAGCATGTATCATGTATAGTACTTAACTTACTGATAGTCTATAGCAATGATAAACTATATTAATGTGATCAAAAAAGGCCACAGAGTCAGAGTAGTGTAACTTTCTGTTGTGGTGTCCTCCCTCTAAAGAGTCTATGCTGGACTCTTCCGCCTATTATAAGATTAGTAGGAGAGAAGGCTTTGGAGGAAGAGTCGAATAGATTGAACGTTGGGTCAACCGACACACACTCACTAGTCGTGTAATACTCTTTTGTTGTACTTACTGTTTAGTATATATCTTTAACACTTGTTTTATTATTTCTTTAACTATTTACTTGGTCACAACACTTACATAAGTGAATCCAAGAGAGACAGTATATGAAAAGCATGTATGCAAATAATTTGATTATATTACTAATAGGAATGATGAAAATGAAAGAAAGATAGATAACCTTACAATAAAAAAGGTTTTTTAAATGCTAAAATGATTTAAGTGGATCGATGTTATTAAAAATGATAAGAATCTACTATAAAAATACTTTGGCACTACATGACCATTATATAGGTGTCAATGTGCCATAAAACCACATTCAGTACTGGAGATATCAGAATCTACTATGAAAATCCTTGTTTGCACTGCATGGCCATTATATACAAGACAATGTATCCTTGTTTTACAGATCAAAACTGTTGAGATGGGATTAATCAACTCAAAAATTATTTATAGGAACCAATTAACCATAAAGAAACCACATTGAGAATCTACCTTAAAAAATCTTGAACCATGGAGATATGAAAACTTTAAAAAAACCTTTCAAAACATCCTTGTTTGGTGTCAATGTGCTAAACCACATTACCAAAACTATATTAGTTGTCAATTTGTTCTGCATAAAACAACATTCAGTATTCAGAACCTTGGAGATATGATGATCAACTTTAAAAAAACCTTGATCGGCACAACATGACCATTATATAGGTGTCAATGTGCCATAAAACCACATTCAGTACTGGAACACTGGAGATATAAGAATCTACTATAAAAATCCTTGTTTGCACTGCATGGCCATTATATACAAGACAATGTATCATAAAACCACATTACAGATCAAAACTGTTGAGATGGGATTAATCAACTCAAAAATCCTTGTTCTGCATGACTTGACCTTTATAGAGGAGTCAATGTACCATAAAATCACATTCAGTATCAGAAACTTGGAGGTATGAGAATCTACCTTAAAAAATCTTGTTTGGCAGTATCTGACCATTATATAGGAATCAATGTGCCATAAAACTATATTCACTATTCAGAACCTTGGAGATATGATGATCAACTTTAAAAAAAACCTTGATCAGCACAACATGACTTATTATATATGTGTCAATGTGCCATAAAACCACATTACAGATCAAAACTGTTGAGATGAGATTAAAGACAATGAATCTACTTTAAAATCCTTGTTCTGCATGACTTGAGATTAAAGACAATGACCTTTATAGAGAGTCAATGTACCATAAAATCACATTCAGTATCAGAAACTTGGAGGTATGAGAATCTACTTTAAAAATGAGAATCTACTTTAAAAATCTTGTTTGAACAGGAGATATATGATCAACTTTAAAAAAAACCTTGACCATTATATAGGAATCAATGTGCCATAAAACTATATTCAGAATAAGAAACTTGATGGAATTAAAGAATCTACTTAAAAATTCTTTGGCACTTTATAATCAAATAAGAATTCATATGAATAAATATAGAATTCATATGAATAAATATAGAATTCATATGAATAAATATAGAAACATTAATAAATTTAATAAATTTCTTTGATTATTAATCAGACATTGATCCACTGATATTATTTTCCCTCAACAAGTTTGTCCATTTTATCCTTTATTTAAGCAGGCTATTTTTATCAGTGTTGTGTGTAATCAAATCAGATACAAGAGGAAAATCTCAAAAAGTGTTAAAATGATTTAAATACATTTTATGATTAACAATCAATCTTGTTGACATATCATTGCAGACACTTCATTCTGCACTTTGTTTAATGGAGTCATTCTGATCAGCTTAAAAATTCAAAGAAAAATCCTAAAATTACGAAGTGCCTTTTGTTGCTCCAGTTCATTTCCCTGATTGTTTTTTATTGAAAGTGCCTCAGGGTCAGAAAAGAGAATAAAAGTTTATTTTTTTATTTTTTTTTAAATTAGATTTTTCTCAAGGTTAGCAAATGTAGAAAAATAGAGACGGACTCTGTTGATCAAATTTAGATATTTCCCTTTTTGTTTCTTCCTTCTTTTTTCCCCTCTTTTTCTGAAGAGTTACTCCTGGAGACAAACACTGTTCTAAATATATTCATTAGACTGTAATCAACATTTGCCTTACTTCTATTTTGCTTTCTTCATAGCTTGACTTCAATTTTCCTCCCTTGTGGCAATCACTATTTAAAAGCAAAGTTGATTCTCTTTTCTTATTGCTGCTTTTACTTCATATGTGTCGCTAATCGCTCAATTGAAATGATTGCAAAATAATTATTTGGTTTTGTGGCATGTACTTATTACAAAGGCATTAAAAAAAGCAAGAACCAAGCAAAACAATTCTTTGGCTTGCTAGGCAAGTAATGATAGACACAAGAACATTTTCTTGTGATGTTTATTAAATTTACTACCACTTTCCTTAGGGTCAAAAATCCATTTATTTCCTTCTATGCTTTTTTTTTTTTTATTTAATAAAGAATGGTGAAGAATTGTTATTTAAATGCTGTTAAGTCATCAGAATTGAAGAACACAAAATCCCTTTCGAAATATTGGAAAATATTAAATTTAAAATGATGCCAGAAACAATACTTGAAAAATTTCAGCACTTATTTGACTGAATTCCAGAAGAAATATATATACTGTTTTGATTGTTATATAATGATTGATATTGATAGGGTTATTGATAAACTAGCTTAAAAACTGCACTCCATGCTAATTGGGTCACCAGCCCAAAACTAAAGGTACCTCTGGTCCAAAACTAAAGGTACCTCTGGTCCAGCTCAGAAAACAGTAATGATAATTTTGAAGAAATAACTTTCAATTCCTCAATTCACTCCATGGAACTTCAAAACCTCACTTTAACTCTGATTCAGGCTATAAGTCCAATTCTGGTTAAAAGTCTGATTTGAGCTGAAACTCCAATTTGGGCCAAAATTCCAAAGCCGAAAATTGAGTTCTTCAAATGGCAAACTCTGTGGAACTTTAATGGAGTTGAGTTCTTCAAACTTTTGAAGAGATGAAATGGATTTTCTTAATTTACAAAATTTTGGAGATATTTTAAACTGAATTCAAAACAGAAAAATTAAATTCACAAAGTTTTTGTGTTATTTTAAACTCAATATAAATTAAAAATTTTTAAAATCATAATTTTTTTCTGTTATTTTAAAATTTGAATTTTTAAATGCTCTCTCTTTAACTGGACACAAATCCCAATGCTGGATGTTCAAGCACTAGATGAAGCGCAGATTTACAATCCCAGGGTCATCTTGATTCCAAGAAGTTATATGTCTATGTAGAGCAAGTGTCTAGGTATAAACTTTTTGTCTATAACTTTGAGAAATGTCATTTACATATCCAACATTGTTTGAACACTCGAATCTCTTATAATTTTGAGACCTACCCAACGTTATTTAAATTTTAACAATTATCCTCATCTTTGTTGTTTTTTTTCACATTTTAGCTGTAGTTGGACTATGGAACAAGAACAATCTACTACTGTAGATTAAATAAAGTATTTAGTTCAAAACTTACTCAACAGTCACCTGAAGACATCCCATGGACACAATAGACTAAACGTTGTGAAAATAACAACAAAGACGAGGATATTAATCTGAATAAGTATAACAGGAGAGAGCTATGGAAGAAAGGTTTATTCTCCTTTTTATATTTACTCTGTTATGAGCATTATTATATCCATGAGAACAATACTGTAGTTCAAGGATAAAACATAATGACTGAAAGGAAAAAGAATAACAAGTATGCTTTGTTCTCAGACAGACTTTTAAGACATACGCAAAACTATATATGCATATATACACATGTTCCATGTGGAGAATAATATATCCCATCTATCTACACAGCAAAGCAGAGTGTAAGGAGAAACAAAAAGGAAGGGTCTTACATATCGAGATACTTCTGTGTCTGGAGAAGCCATGTTGACTCCAGATTCAAACAGGCCAGATTCATCTACTAGGTCCCAAGTAAAAAATCTTGGGTTTTCCCAAATAGATGACTAGATATGTGTAGTGAAAGAGATAATCAGTTACCCCGAAAAAAAGTTTGTGTTTTGTGTGCGATCTGCCGAAGAGAAAATCACCAAAAAGTAGTCAGCAAAAATCTACATCAATGACTAGAAGCTATGCTAATGTTCTCCCCTGAATGGTGTGACCAATCAGAAAATTCTCTCGGTGAACAGAAATCGTTGTTTTTCACTTATAAAAGGAGATGATTTTTTTGAGCTGTAAAACGAACATGTGTCGTTGTTGGCGAGAAGTGAAGGTTGGATTTGTGACCCCATTTTGTCGTTTCTACGGTGTGTGTTGGACTGCTACGTCAGACTATCGTGTGAACTGCGATTTGGCTACAAGTGTTGCGGCTGAGAAACAATAAATCTATTTCAGTTGCTACTATCAGTTGACAGTCTTTTCTTTACAACAACAATATGATCAGACTCAGACAAATAGATATGATAAGATCAAACTGAGAGATAGATATCATCTGGCTGAGAAAGGAAGATACATATGATCAGACTGAGTGAAATAGATATGATCAGACTGAGATAATGATTAGACTAATATAATGATCAGACTTAGATAATGATCAAACTAAGTGAGAGATAAGATATATCATCAGACAGAGAAAGATAGATATGACTCGACTGAGATAGGATATTAATCTGATCAGAGTGAAAAAGATATGATCATACGGAGATAAATATGATCAGACTGAGAACAATAGATATGATCAGGCTGAGAGAGATAGATATGATCAGGCTGAGAGAGATAGATATGTTCAGACTGAGATAGCTACATAGAAATGATATGATCAGACTGAGATAGCTACATAGAAATGATATGATCAGACTGAGATGATAAGATCAGACTGAGGTAGTGAGATACATATGAATAGAGAGAAAGATATGATATGATCAGACAGAGAATGTTAGATATGATCAGAAAGAGCTAGATACAATCAGACTGAACTAGATAGATATGATCAAACTGAGAGAAAGATATGATCAGACTGCAATAGATATCAATCAAACAGAGGTGGATTTGATCAGACTGACATAGATATGATCAGACTGAGAGAGAGATATGATAAAATCAAACTGAGATATAGATATAATAAGAACAGACTGAAAGCAATAGATAATGATCAGATTGGGATAGATATGATCAGACTGAGAGGAACAGACACACATATAGATATGATCAGACTGAGATAAATGGTCAGGAAACACATCTTGCTGAATCATTCCTTATGAATTTGTTCCTCACTGAGTGTTCCAGTATTGTTTTCTGTGAGAAGTAGGAATGTTTCTGGCCATATCAATGAATGTTATGCTCACTAACTACGACAGGCCCTCCTCATCGTCTGTTCCATTCAAGAGAAATCAGTCGATACTGATGTGCATCTCTTCCCACCCCCACACTCTATGCTCAAATCCTTCAGTTTACTTTATCTCAGCTTCCTTGGCTTCTTTTATCTTTGGCTGCTTGTAGCATCTCCTTGCTGGTATGGAAAATTTCTCTGCAAAGATCAACCCATTTTTTTCTCTCTTTTACTCTTTCTTTTTTTACTCTTTCTTTTTTCTGTTATGAAAATATTTTCTCTGTATTTTCTTTCTTCCTCCCCCCTCTCTCGTGTATTTAAATATATAAACTGGATTTTCTGCATGTGTATCTGTTGAATGTTAAATTTTTATAGTGGATTTTCAGCATTAAATGCACATTGACTTGCCAAAAGTCATGGTATACAAAGGTAATGGTAGGTAGCACCACCATACCATAAAATTATAGAAATGCTCAGACATATATGAGGTGTGCTCTGACATCTTGAGTCAGTGTAAACATCCATGGCAAAGCAATGTTTAAGTGAGGCATGACAGAGGGCATCAGATGAGTCACAGGTCCCATTTTTGTAAACATGAGGATGTCTGACAAACCTCAATCTATAGTGTTATGTGTGGACTGAGAATACCTGATAGAAAGCATTATGGGCCCCATTAGACAAAGCAGCATCTGAAAACAGGCCCAATTAAACAAAGCAGCGCCTGAAAATGGGCCCCATTAAACAAAGCAACGTCTGAAAATGGGCCTCATTAAACAAAGCAGCATCTGAAAATGGGCCCCATTAAACAAAGCAGCATCTGAAAACAGGCCCAATTAAACAAAGCTGTGCCAGAAAATGGGCCCCGTTAAACAAAGCAGCGTCTGAAAATGGGCCTCATTAAACAAAACAGTGTCTGAAAATGAGTCCTTCATGTTCATGACCAGAATCGAGTGATTGATTTGTTTTTTATGCTTTACCAACTTTTTGGAGGTTATTTAAAGTCAAAGATACTTTTTAGATTGTAAGGATATTTTGGAGATAATGATTTACTGATATGAGTCCTACTAATTAAACCATAGCTGAGGAGAGAAAAGGTGAATTTATCATTGAAACCATCTCTCCAATTTCCAAGATGATATCCATTACATCTCTTGCACATTCAAGCTTACAGCACATGGTATTCCCAAGTGGCCAGCAAGTACTGACTGGGTTGACATTGCTTAACTTCAGTTATCATATAAAAACTGTTTTTTTTAATGAGATATGGCTGTAAGCTTTAATGTGTGAGTACATACTGTGTGTAACAGCAAAATTGTGCAATTGCTAGATTAAGCTCTGAACTATCGTATTTTAGGAATGATTAAAGATATCTTACTGGAATTCTCTAAGGTTTTTATAACACTATTTGACTATTTGGAGCAGTAAGAATGTATAATTCCTCTCAAAGTTTAATAAAAGAATCATGATGAAATCAATCATAAGTGAAAATGACATGTTCATCATTAAGTAATCATAGCTAAGGATTGGAAGCTCATGAAGGATTGAAATAAAGTTCAAATATATATATTTTATTCCAGGATCATTTCCCAACTTATTCAAGATGATCCTTGCCCTCTTTAATGTTCTAACTTTCTTTCCTGGAGTAACAAGGTGCCTTAAACATTTCATATACGATTTCATTTCTAAGTCTTTTTCCACTGCTCTTTTGACTTTCATTGCTGAAACTCCTCTCTCATGTACCAAATGTCTTATGGATTGAGTTGGATTTTCCTAATTGATCTCTTTACCTGTAATTTGAAATGATGATCTCTCTTCCTGTTGTGACCTCCTGATCCAGATTTCCACTATTGTTCCCTCTTTTTTAAACTTATTCACCATTCTCTTGATGGTTCTTGAATGGACTTTGAAGATGGAAGCCAGAGTATGAATGTTGGTACCATTACTGAAGACCTCATTGCTCATTTGAAAAGATAGTGGGTATGACACAAAATGATTTTAACCTGTTTTTTTTAGCTGAATAACTTAAAGGGTTTTTAAGTGATTCTTACAAAAAATGATATCAAGATGGCTAAACGTCTTATATGAAAACCTGGAAAAAACAAAGTCAATTCGTATAGTGGTTTTTCTTAGATATTAAACATTTCGTGGGATGGACGATTATACTGTAACATGATTTGGACAGTTTTGCTGTTACACTCAGTATATGTGTGTGTGTGTGTGTGTGTGTAAATTATTTTCAGATAGAGTGTATCCGTAAAGGAACAAAATGAATAAAAAGACATAAGGAAAAAATATTTTTAGCTGATGTATTTCATCATCTGAGGACTTTATCAAGGCAAATGCAAGATTTTTGTTGCATGTGTTTATATACAAGAGCAAGGATGTCATTATTTTAATAAACGAATATTGTTATCAGATTTTTATAGTTTGGAATGGACGTATGTGCTTTACATCTTCAAAAATATGAGGTAATGGATTTAACGATTTACTTTTGATTTTTCAACATTATTGTCGTTGTCTATATTGGTTTGGCAAAGTAGTAATTCTTTCAGGAAAAGTGAGATTGGAAAGAAACCAAGGTGTAGATTTATAAAAAGAAAAAATATTTTTTGAATATTACTTGCTCACTTTTGTCTTACCAGACTTTGAATTATGGCACTTTGTGTTGCCCACATGTTTTGACTAACTTTTCAACTACCTCATGAATATTCGTGAGCGTTCTCAAATTTAAAAGCCTTGATAAACCAATGACGTCCTTTCAACCACCTGACGAATATTCGTGAACGTTCTCAAATTTAAAAGCCTTGATAAACCAATGGTCCTTTCAACTGCCTGACGAATATTTGTGAAAGTTCTCAAATTTAAAAGCCTTTATAAACCAATGGCATCCTTTCAACCGCTTAATGAATATTCATGAGCGTTCTCAAATTTAAAAGCTTTTATAAACCAATGACATCCTTTCAACCGCCTCATGAATATTCATGAATGTTCTTTAATTTAAAAGCCTTGAGAAACCAATGACATCCTTCCTTTTATATATAAACACGTGCAACAAAATAAATCCTGCATTTGCCTAGATAAATTCTCTCAAAGGACAAAATCTGTCGATTAAGAATAGTTTTTCCGCTTGTCTTTTTATTCATGTACAGGGTGTGAGGAGTAAACTGTCATCATTTTATAGTTTTAATTTCACTATGCATGTTATTCATTTATGATTTTGTCAATTACACAGTATAGCAGGGTTAGTTGTGCACTGTACAAAAAGGAGCACCATGACACAATTTACTCTGCCAGAAATTTGGAAATGGTTTGCTGCATTGCTTGGCATTTGCACTGGAAGCTCTAATACAAATATTTCAGAGTGTTTGGTTGTCAGGTGCAGAGGATTCAGAAAGAGCTCGATGAGTCTGATGGTGATTACAAAGGTATCTGAAGTGATCACTAATGATGGTGACGTTATGTCACCATTTTTGTTTCACAGGGCCTTAGACTCAACACAGAAGCCTACATTAAGTGCCTTGAAGAGGTAGTGCTGTCCTGGGTCAAGAGGGTGGCTACTGAAAGACTATGTCTAGCTACAGGACTCTGCAGCATACCACATAAGCAAAACCCAGTCATGGCTATCAGACAATTTCTGCAACCACATCACCCCTTACATCTGGCCAACTAACTCCCCAGACAGCCACCCGCTTGATTATTATGTGTGGGGCATAGTTGAGTGAGAGACCAACAAAACTCCCTGTAACACCAAAGATGAACTGAAGACAAGGATTATGACAGTATTCACCAACTTACAAGGAGACTGTCCAGCAGAGTTACAGGAGATTCTGAAGTGGTCTGGAGCCAATAGTGATTTTATTGAATAAATTTATTCTTTAGTATTTCAAGATATTTTTTTGTAATTTTGATAAACATATCTGTCAAAATGAGATATCAGTCTTATTTTCATTTTTGCGTAATTTACATAATAATTTATCCATCATTTTACCATATATATATATATATATATATATATATATATATATATATATATACACACACACCTCCTGGTATAAGATACTCACTAATTATGACCATATGAAATAGTACTACCAAATTCAAAGTTTAACCATTTAAATAGTAAGTAAATTGTGGTGCACCTTCTATGAGTGATTATTTATTTAGTTTCTTTAAATTTAATAAAGTGATGTATTGCTGTCTAATTGGTATTATTAATATCTTATATGGATATTCCACAGTTTTTATTTTAAATGGTTTAATTGTATTCATTGCTTTCTTAAAGAAGCCTTTTAATTTTCAACTACAAAATCTGTTACAATTAGCTATACACTAGCAGTAGAGCCCGGCGTTGCCCAGGAATGTAACAGTAAGAGATAGATCAAGTATCGACCATCATAAAGACTGAAAAATAAAATTGACAAAGATTATTGTTTAAGGTTGACGGACACACATGTCTTAATTAGTTTTTTTTTGTTTTTTTGGGTTTTTTTACGAATTGGTCAAACTCAAACAAAAACATGGTTTTCAATCATTATGAGTCTACCGATTGAATAGAATTTTATTATAAACAATTGTCTTGTAAATGGAATTTTTAAAGCATTCTGAATGTAAAAATAAAGAAAAAAAAATTGCAAGACAATAAGAAACACTACCTGCCAAAAAAAAAAAAAAAAAAAAAAGTTTTGTTGAAATTGGTTGAAAAATGTAGGAAATCCGATCCCATATATAAATGCACACACACACACATACACAACCAACCTGGGTTTTATAATAAGTATAACTCGATATGAGTTGTCCCCCTTTCATTCTCTCGATGCCTCTTAATCATGTTTTCAAACTGATTTCATGCAAAAACAATTGTGTTTTCCCAATTTTTGGTGCTGTCAGAACCACCGCAAGGTAATTTTACATAGTCCTGTGAAGTTTTGTTGAAATTGGTTGAAAAATGTAGGAAATCTGATCCAATATATAAACATACAGACACGCACACACAACTTGCGTTTTATAATAAGTATGATTTGATTATCTTCCTACCCTCCCCTTAGCATCTTATGGAAAATGGAACAATTCATATTTGTATTTTTTGTGACAATTATTACAGACAACTGAGTAAACTCCAACTTCAAGTTTCAGTTTATTGTTTTGTTTAGTATTGACAAGGTCTTTTATTGTTTTGGATGTAATGGTAACAACTTTTACACTGAGTTTAGATAGATCCTTTATGATTGTAGATGCGATAGAATTAGTAGGCAGGATAATATATTTTTTTGATTCAAAAGTTTTCTCAAGAGGGGCTATTTTTAATATTATAGGAACACAAAAGGGCCATTTTACAAAATAATACATCAAATGCTTTGGTTGCCCACCGTAACAAAAACGACCACAACTCAACTTTGAGATAAAAAATGCTATTCTGATCAAAAGAGAAAATAATTCACTATGACATAAATGTCTAGAGCAGCATTTCTCAACCTTTTTACCTTTGTGTAGCCCTGAAAATAAATTACATATCTCAAGGAACCCCTGCAAAAAAAGAAAATTATATACTATATCTTTCTCTTTTCATTTTCATCATAGTTCACTTAGTAAATATCATAGTATATATTTTTGAATAACTTGCTTCGGGAATTAGTCTGAAGTTGGAGATTTGTCTCCAGCTGTACTGGTCAAACTCTCTGCTGGCGGGCAGAGAGGATCCACAGACAAGGCTATGTCAAAGGGCAGAGTCTTGTCTCTGGAAACAGCTACCCGATCCCATTTTATATGGGGTTTACAGGGAATTTTTGGCAACCAACTTAAGCAAAGGGAAAAATAATAAAGAAATAAATGAAAAAGGGGATCAAGTGGCACTTTGTTGGAATCCAGATATTTCCGCTAGTAGATCTATCTAAGTAGAATCCTTGTTAAAGCTAGACAGAGAGAGGAGCTGTCCGTCTCACCCAGAATTTCTCAACCTTTTTACCCTTGCGTAACCCTTAAAATAAATTACATGTCTCAAGGAACCTCTGTGCAAAAACAAAATTATATACCATATCGTTCTCATTTTATTTTCATAGTAGTTCACATGGTAAATATCATAGGATATGTTTTTGAATAACTGGTTTAAGGAAAAATTAATATTTCTTTGTCAAATTTTTTGGTAATGCTAAATAAAATTCATACTTCATCAGGGAGTTTTCATTCACCCCACCCACTCCCAAAATTCTCAAATTTTTTGGTAATGCTAAATAAAATTCATCAGTCAGTCAGTTATGTGCTGTTCATGATACATGCTTAAGCGATCATGTATCTTTCAATACATAAATGAGTTGGCAGTTTTTTGCTCTTTCTTTCTGCAGTAGACCAGTTGCCAGCCAAGGCTATAGAACTTGGTCTGTCCTGCTATTTACCCATAGCTGAGGAGAGAAGAAGAGGATTTATACCTTTCCCAAGGGTATTAGCACGTAAGTGAACGTAATGGATCAGACTGGAATTTGAACTTGGCTCTCCAATTTCCCAATCCGAGCCACTATCCATTACTCGACCATGCCTCCTAATAAAATTTGTACAGTTCACTTATAATACTTCATCAAGGAGTTTTCATTCATCCCCCAAAAAATTCTAAACTCAAACGTAAAAAATAAACATAAGTAACCAAGTATACCTAGAATATAAACGTTAACAGAATGTAAAGAGTAATATTACGTATATGAAATTAAATAAGTCAAAAGTGCATTAGCTTATCTCACCTATTCTTGCAGAACCCTTGGAGACATTTTGCAGAACATTGGGGTTCCAGGGAGCCCCAGTTGAGAAACGCTGGTCTCGAGATTCCTGTAATCACAGAGTCATCTACAGTAAATTTGTGCTTTGGCTTTGAAAATATTTCACCATTCCTGGCAGATCTAATATCACAGTGTGGAATAATTACTTACAAAAGTGATGGAAAGAAAAAGACTAAATGAAAAAGACTAAATGAATTTGGCTAGATAAAAAAAAAAAATCTAAAATTACCAGCATCCTTCTGTCATGCACATGTTTAGTCATACCAACATAACAGACTTAGTCTGAAGAAGTCCTGAAGGATGAAAAACATCAGAAGTAAACTAAATGTGTGTGTGTGTGTGTCATTGGGTGCTATTTGGGTAGATGTTTAGCTGAGCACCAACAAAAGCTCTTCATTTTTTTTTACATGATGTTTTTATTCTATATTTTTTTTTCCTTTGTTCAGATTATTTTTCTGTTTTCCAGGCAGAGCTTGAATATAAATAACTTTTTGAGTATATGAAATGTTTTATATGCATTAAAATTATTTTACATGCAATTTAAATATTTTATTCAGAATTTTGATCCCAGTGTGCAAAAACTTATTTGAAAATTGGAAAAATATTTTAAAATCTGAAAACATCTAACAGACAGACCTTATTGAACATAACACCATTTGTTTAAATGAATTCTTGCTGACAATATGTGTGTATGTATTTCATTTAGATATTCTGAAATAAATACACACATCATTGTGCCAAGTAACCTTTCCACTCAATCATTAAATTCTCAGGATGCACTTATAGATGAGCTGAGAGTCACTGGAGGCAGCTATGGGGCTGTAGCAAGCTGACACAATCTTATTATTTCAACGTCTGCTCTCTTTCTTTAAGGTCACTCGCATTAATTCAAAGATCATTATTCAATGTTATTTGGTTTTGCATTTTTACAAATGAATTCAATGCAGCTGTCAATAATATTGGGAAAGTCATATTATTTTTGTTATTGTTACTGCAGATATTGTTTTTGTGACTATTTCTTATTGTTTCTATTATAGTTACTATTATTATTATTATAGTTATTGTTATCTTATAGTTACTGTTTTTATTGTTTTTAATTTATATTATTATTGCTGTTATTTATATTGTCCTTTTGCTATTATTATTAATTTCTAATGTTATTGTTACTGATATTACAGCTTGTGTTATTAATTGTTATTTTGCTGTTATTATTGTTATTAATTTCTAATATTATTGTTACTGATATTACAGCTATTGTTATTAATTCTGTTATTATTATTTTTAATTACTAATATTATTGTCGATACAGCTATTAATTATTAATATTAATTGTTATTTTTTTGCTATTATTATTATTTTTAATTACTAATATTATTGTTATTGATATTATAGCTATTGTTATTAATACTGTTATTTTGCTGTTATTATTATTATTATTATTAATTACTAATATTATTGTTATTGATATCATAGCTATTGTTATTAATACTGTTATTATTATTATTAATATTAATTACTAATATTATTGTTATTGATATTATAGCTATTGTTATTAATTCTGTTATTTTTTGCTATTATTATTATTTTTAATTACTAGTATTATTGTCCATAGCTTCAACTGATGTCTCTCTTCTCACATTTTCTTGGACAATTTCAAGACATATGGCCTGTGGTATGGCAACAGAAACAGTGCATGGTATTGCATTGTCCTTGCTCTTGTCCCCTGTCATTTTGTTGGCTCTGACAATCTTTCCCCATGTGTTTAATATCATTGCATGAAAAAGAACTTTCTGACATGATGTTATACTGGAACATACCTATTCTATTATTAATAAACTCTACCACCTATAATAAGTAGGAGTAGTAGCAGTTGGCAGGAGCTCAGTGAGTTGGTGAGTCAGTCGATTTCGGACATTAAAGTAACAACCATCACAACTAGATTGCTACGTCATTACTAATTATATCAAGTCCCTAATGTTTTGTATGTCGAACCTTTTTAGGACCGACTTAGTGAAATACCAGCCTCCACTGTGAAACTACTCTATAACACATGAACGTCCATACTTTACACTGGCTGGGCTGCTGCTGTCACCATGACTTCCTGTGTCTCCTTGTCTCTAATAATCACTTGGGCTTGAGCAAACAGCTGGTCAGCAGACAGCACGTACATCCTAGCCAACGCAAGAAGATTCTGCTTTACATGGCCTGTTAACCCGTGCACAAATGTGCATGCCAGCATAAAGTCACTAATCCCGCCCATCAAGAACACAAGTTTCTTTAATTCAGCCAGGTATACACCATGGATTTGCCATACTGTAAATGCGACTCAATGAACTTGTACAACATAAACGAATCTGTAGCAATGGCTGTAACTAAGGCAGTCTTTATCTGGTCAATGTCATATTATGCTTTGTCATTCAGTTGTTGATAAACTGCAAAAGCTTGACCCGTAAGTCTGAAAGGGAACACATGCTCTAAAGACTTCACTCCACATAGCCTGCAAATGAGTTCCAGCATCTCTATGCATTCAAACACTAAAAGACCGAACATTAATCCTTCAAACTCGGGAATTAGCTTTAAATCAAATCTGGGGTCTGCCATTGTCCATCAATTGCCAAAATAGCTTGTGTTCATCTGCTTTTTGCACATCTGCACATTGGGAGCACCTCACCTGACTGAGAAAAACACTGGTGTTATATAGTTATCTCAATTCCAGACCCACGCTGACTATTGACTAATATCTGCCTAGTATCATTCATATGCAAATAGTCAGCACCATCTACTCTAAGTAGAAGGTCTCCTTTCAACCACCTACTGTAGAAGAGGATGCAACTCTTGGTGCTTCCAACACCACCTACAACCAAAGTCATTTCACAGCTGACCCGATTTTCTGTTAATTATTATTAATTTCTATTATTGTTATTCATATTATAGCTATTGTTATTAATTCTGTTATTTCACTGTTATTATTATTAATTTATAATATTATTGTTATTGATATTATAGCTATTGTTATTAATACTGTTATTTTGCTATTATTATTATTATTATTAATTTCTAATAATATTGTTATTGATATTATTGTTATTTTGCTATTATTATTGTTGATATTATAGCTATTGTTATTAATAATACTGTTATTTTGCTGTTATTATTGTTAATTTCTAATATTATTTTTTTATTGATATTATAGCTATTATTAATCCTGTTATTTTGCTGTTATTATTATTAATTTCTAAAATTATTGTTATTGATATTATAGCTATTGTTATTAATAATACTTTATTTTGCTATTATTATTAATTTCTAAAATTATTTTTATTGATATTATAGCAATTGTTATTCTATTATTTTGCTGTTATTATTCATTAATTTCTAATATTATTTTTATTGCTATTATAGCTATTGTTATCTGGCTATTTTGCTGTTATTATTCATTTCTAATATTATTGTTATTGATATTATTGCTATTGTTATTAATATTGTTATTTTGCTATTATTATTATTGTTATTGATATTATAGCTATTGTTATTAATAATACTGTTATTTTGCTGTCATTATTGTTAATTTCTAATATTGTTATTGATATTATAGCTATTGTTATTAATAATACTGTTATTTTGCTGTTATTATTGTTAATTTCTAATATTGTTATTGATATTATAGCTATTGTTATTAATAATACTGTTATTTTGCTGTTATTATTGTTAATTTCTAATATTTTTATTGATATTATAGCTATTGTTATTAATAATACTGTTATTTTGCTGTTATTATTGTTAATTTCTAATATTGTTATTGATATTATAGCTATTGTTATTAATCCTATTATTTTGCTGTTATTATTATTAGTTTCTATTATTATTGTTGTTACTGTTTCGCTTTTGTTACTATTGTTATTTTGCTAATATACTATTGTTATGTTGATGTTATTGTTATTATTGCCTTTGTTGTGGTTTTTATTATTTTGCTATGCTTAATATTGTCCTAGCTTTTATTTTGTTATTCTTATTATTTTACTAACAAAAATGCATCCCAAAAATGTGCGATTTATTGTACCATGTGAAGAAAAAGATCATTCATAAAACTGAACATCCATATGCATAGCGAGGTAATCTCAATTGGATGCATTATGGTAAAAGCACTAAACTAATGAACACTGTCTTAACTAGACATTCACCCTTCTATGAACATCAACTCCCAACAGTCCAGTTTGCTTTCTTTTGTGTAGTAGCTGAACATCCCCACAAGATGGAATGGTCTAAGATTATTTAAACAGCATTCTCTCTTACTGAGGGAGAGGAGCCAATGATTAATCATTTCTCTGCTTGTTGACTCTACATTCGGGTGCTGAGGAACCCAGATGAGACTATGCTGAAGGGAAGAGCCTCATCTGGGGAGGTTGACAGCTACCCAACCCTGTGTATACAGGGTCTACAAGTAATTTTTGCCCAAGCCTAACATACATACATACATACACATACATAATGATTTGAGATAGATATGAAACTGAGATAGATAGACGGAAACACATACACATATAATGATTTGAAATAGACAGTGTTGTGGAGTACCTGATGACATGGGTATTCATAGTTGGGATAAGAATGATCTTGAACAGAAAATCAACATCCTCTAGCAAATATTTACACTATTTACATTGTTCAGACCATTGTCCTCATCTTTACTGCCATATTCACAACATTTCAGTCATTTTATGCGCCAACCTTCAAGGCTAGTGTACTGATGATGAAAGGGGTGATACTGATGATATTGGGACAGGTAACAGAAAAATACATTCTACCAAATATTTATACTATTTACTTGTTCACTATTGTCAATCATTGCCATATTCACATTTCATTTTTATTCCAACCTTCAAAGGATGTACAATGATAAACCTTTCTGAAATAGAATCTGTTTCCTCTATCATTATTCCAGAATCATAAACCTTTCTGAATAATTCAAAATGTGGATCAATTAAATACTAAACACTCAGATCATTGTGTATAGATCAGTTATAATAAAATTTAATTTAGGAGAAAAAGAAACTGAATATAGAATAGGCTGTACTTGAGGGAGTTTCATTCAACATCACAAATTACTGCAAAATAAAAACATTAGCCTAAAAACTCAAGTCATGAGCTTAAATTACCTCATCATATCAAGACTTTCATATAGACATCATGCATAATACCAAACTTGTTCAGAAATGTCTAAACTGTCAGTTCTATACAATTGATTTCTCAGATCAATGATTAAAAATGAAGTCTTTAGGTTTGTGGGTCTCAACCTTTTTCTATTTATGGCCCCTTTTTGATGTTTATATAAATATGCTTTTAAAAAGTTCAAAAACATTGTGAATATCATCTAGGTACTGAGTAGGCTCAATGTTAGTTAACTTAAAGATAGGATTCCAATCTTGAACAGCACAAGCCATAGAAGAACCCTGAGTCAAGTCAAACACCTGGTGAAGATCAAACTCTGGACAAAGAGTCATTTGTTCTAACTAGAGTACCTTGCGTCCTGTCCTTAAATAGCTTTGTCAGTTCAAGATCTTCATATGGATGATGCGAAACTCATTGAGAAATATCTAAACTGTCAGTTCTATACAATTGATTTCTCAGATCAACGATTAAAAATGAAACCTTTAAGTTTGTGGTTCTCAACCTTTTTCTATTCATGGCTCCTTTTTGATGTTTATATAAATATGCTTTAAAAAAGTTCAAAATGTGAATATCAAATTTTAATAACAAATGTACATAATTACAAAAAATACTCTATTATAGGCAGAAAAAAAAATTATACACATAAAAAATAAATTCAATGTGATTTTTGACATTGCTTTTCTTTTATAATATTGTCAATATCTGCTTCTATGATACTCGTCTTTATTATAAGACTGTTAATCAGTTCAGGTCAAGTATGTGTCATGTCTGATACACACTTAGGTGGTCATGTATCGAAATATACATGACTGATGAAGGAGATTTCTTTCTTGCAGTAGGTTGCCATTTCTTTCTACGGTAGACCTGTTGCTATCCAAGGCTACAGAACCTTGTCTGTCCTGCTATTTACCCAGAGCTGGGTGGAGAAAAAGAGGATTGTCTTTTTGTTATTTCTCAAATCCCAAATGTATATAATTACAAAAAATACTGTATTATGGGCATTAAAAAAAAATTATACATAGACAAAATAAAATAAATTCAATGTGAATTTTGACATTGCTTTCCTTTTATAATATTGTCAATAACTGCTTCTATGATACTCGTCTTTATTATAAGACTGTTAGTTAAATTGGAATCACTCAACTTATTTCTTTTTATGTTTTTCATGCATGAAAAAAATTGGTTCACAGCAGTATGTACTACCTGCACATGCATAACAGTTTTTTTAGATAAGGTAAATAATTTTTATTTACCTCTAGCTCTTGCCTCATGCACCAGTTGGTGTGTCTTGGCAAAGGCCTTTTTATTCCTTCCCCTTTTAATGCAATGGCGAATTGAACCTACTAGCACAGTGTGAGAATAATTTTCTCAACATACATTCCTAAAGTAAATGAAAATATACCCGAAAATTTCAGGGTGCGGTGAGTTGCATGAAAATATTACATGGGCTGCAGTGCGACCCGTTGATTGGTTGTCCCTGGTCTAAACTGTCAGCTGTATAAAACTGCTTTCTCAGATCCATGATTAAAGATAGCTTTCAGCTAATGAAACCTGTAGGTCTTGGCGAGGAACATCCTTCTCTGAAACTTGTGGACTGTTGCTGTAGAGTCAGAAAAAAAAAAAAAAGAACTGTACCAAATAACAGAAACCATGTCACTTGAGAACTTTCAACAGCAGTAACAACTAAAATGGATAGCACATATAACTGGAAGAGTGAAAATAATGATATATGTTGACATTCCACCTTTAAGCAAAAAGGTTATGAAGGAAACCCCCATTAATAGTGGAAAGATCATTTCCAATGAGTGAACTTGAGAAAGCTATTTTACTGAAAGATTGTTTTAAGAGAAAGATTTTATAAATTTCAACTGAACGTAACACAAGATGCTTGGATAATGAATGCCAAATGTTTCCTTATAATGAAACAGCTTATATTATAATTAACATTATTTGTTATGGTTATTATTGTTGTTATTTTGCTGTTATTGTTATTTTTATTATTTTGCTGTTGTTGTTGGTGTGGTTATTATTTTACTGTTATTGTTATTTTCCTGGTATTATTGTTATTGTTCTTATTATTTTCATGTTATTATTGTCTGTACCATTAGCATTTTGCTGTTATTGTTATTTTTATTATTTTGCTGTTGTTGTTATTTTTATTATTTTGCTGTTGTTATGTCATCATTTGGCTGTTATGGTTAACATTTTGCTATTGTTATTTTTATTATTTTGCTGTTGTTGTTATTTTTATTATTTTGCTGTTGTTATGTCATCATTTGGTTGTTATGGTTAACATTTTGCTGTTATTGTTATTTTTATTATTTTGCTGTTGTTGTTATTTTTATTATTTTGCTGTTGTTATTTTTATTATTTTGCTGTTGTTATGTCATCATTTGGCTATTATGGTTAACATTTTGCTGTTATTGTTATTTTTATTATTTTGCTGTTGTTATTTTTATTATTTTGCTGTTGTTATGTCATCATTTGGCTGTTATGGTTAACATTTTGCTGTTATTGTTATTCTTATTATATTGCTGTTATTTTTGTTATGTTATTATTGTTCGTACCATTAACATTTTGCTATTATTGTTATTTTTATTATTGTTGTTATTCTTTTGCTGTTGTTATTGTCTTTTTTCTTATTTTTATTTTGTTGTTTTTATTGTAATTTTTCTTATTTTTATTTTGCTGTTTTTATTGTCATTTTTCTTATTTTGATTTTGCTGTTTTTATTGTCATTTTTCTTATTTTCATTTTGTTGTTGTTATTGTTGTCCTTAATGTTGTTATAGTGTGCATTGTCACTGTTGCTGTTCTGCCAACAAACAAATGCGGAGAGTATTT
>CAHIKZ030001290.1:325000-387500 GCA_903632075.3 Acanthosepion pharaonis | reverse complement strand
AAGTACACAATCTATCAGTTATGTGCCATGCATGATACACGCTTAGGTGATCATGTATCTTTCAATACATGACTGACAAGGCAAATTTTTTACCCGCAGTAAGTTGCCATTTCTTTCTGCAGTAGACAAGTTACTATCCAAGGCTATAGAACCCAGTCTGTCCTGCTATTTACCCATAGCTGGGTGGGAGAAGAAGAGGATTCATATCTTTCCCAAAGTAACTGGCATGTAAGTGAATGTAATGTATGTGACTGGAATTTGAACTCGGCTCACCGATTCCTCAATTCGAGACACTATCCATTACTCCACCGTGCCTCCATAGTACACAATAAAATCCAAAATTACCTCATATGGAGAATAGTCTTATTTCAGCCAACGAAAACACTGTCAGTTTTATTCAACTCTGCTATAGACTGAGTAGAATTATTTGCTCTGTAATAATAAATACATTGAGCTCTTTTTGTGGATGAATTTTAATATTTTATATTACTAGGATCCACTTGGATTATATACCAACATATTTATTACCGTTACTATATATATGTGTGTGTGTGGGTGTGTAAACACATAATGTTGTGTTTTTAACACAAATAATAAAGTTCAATTTGTGAAATAATTCAATATTCAACCAGTTCTGAGTAAAAGTGATTGTTTTGAAACAAGGACTGTTTCTCTACTCCATATTTTTAAAAGCTCCTCACTTACCAGACAACTATTTGTATATGAATGTTTTCAAATGCCAATTACTCACCTGTGTATTGTAAATGTTGTCAGTCAGCTGATGCTTCACAAAAACCACAGACATTTGAAAAGATGAAGTCATTTTTTATCTCCTTCTAAAAGAAAAAAAAAGAAAAAATCAAACAGAAAAAATCCTAAGCAATACTTTCATTTGATATTGTATTTTGGAAACAATTTCTTTTGGTAGAGAAATTTAAAAGAAGACAATTGTTTTTTATATATATATATATATATATATACACACACCATCATATCGATCTGGCATTGTTTCAGAGTTTGGTTGATTTAAAAAGATAGAAACAAAATCTAGAACGATCAAAAGAAAAAAAGATTTTGAATAATGTTGTAGAATAAATTCTGAATAAACTATTTTTAATATAAATTTTTTTAAATATTAAAACTACCATCCATGATATAATAATGTATAAGAGTAAGTCAAAAATTATCTGCACTTTCACCAAAATATATATTTAGGTTTGTCACACTGCCATTCTGTTCATGCATGCTTATAGTTGGTACTATTATGGTCTCATGATCATAGTTTAAGTTTAATCATATCAGTTTTCTTTTTGCTGTTACAGTGTAAACATGGCCGCTCCACTTGCAGTGTGCACCAAGGAAGAAAAAAGAGCATTGAATCTTCTCATTAGTGGTGGAGGTTAACAGGCATCTTGATCTTTCTTCATGCATCATGCTTGTCCATCCACGTCTAAATTTTCGATCCACTCATACACATTTCTACATGGTAGTACCCTGTTGCCATTGTGTTAAAAGCCTCTAATGAATTTCAGCCCGACACACCTTCTGGCCAAAGAAGTCAGATCATGTGTCCACAATAGTACCAAACTTATTTTTTTATCATTTTATCTCAAGCATGGCAATAAAGCCACTAAGATGCAAGCAGTTACTGAGTGTGAAGGAATACAAGAAAAGAAATTATCAAGTAGAAAGAACAACAAAAGAACAGAAAATAAGAAGACAGACAATAACAATTGACATTGCATTTAAATTTTTGAAGATCAAAGTTGACTGATAAACAAGATGAAGGAGAGTTCAGCAAGTGAGAAGTGCAAGAGAAGAAACTGTTAGCATTAAATGTATGGTTACATCTAGCCATTTCAACTGTAAAATAAAAAAAAAACGAACCCTAACTGCCAATCTAGTACTGCACTTAAATTTGTTAAGTTGAGATACCAAACAGGAAAATTCATTAGAACAACTACTATGAAAATACTTACAGATAGAAAAGGTACAGGGAAGCTACATTGGGAAAGAGGGAGATGCCAGGTTAGAACCAATAACATTGCAGATTCTTCTTTGGATTTTGTCAAGAATGTCTAATTACGTACAAGAAACACCAGACCAGATGTGTCAGCAATATTCAACACAGGGATAATTGATAGACTTATAAATGTTTAGTTTCTTCACTCTCTGACCATCAAACTGGGATCAAAGTGTAGTATCTGCTTTTTATCACTCAACTGTTTATGTCTTTGGACAGAAAACAACAAGTAAATGAAGGATACCTGGTCCTGGGGATTCAAGCCCTGCAACAGCACCTCCTTCATGGTATCAAAGAGGGAGGGTTAGTGGAATATTGATGCCAGTGTAACGTTGGTTGTGGGGACTGGGTAACTTTTGGCCTTAGCTCATGTGCATGCATTTGGGCTCCCCACTTTAAACTGGCCTTGTGCTCCTTCTAGTCATTTTGGAGTGGTGAGTAAATACCAAGTGTTGTATCTGTTCTCATTTCTAATGGCAACAGTAATATTAGCCATTTCCATGAACAAGGAAACATTCTTCACAGCTATTTTCAATTTCTTTGGAAATTATTCTGATAATGTAAAAGGTTTAACACAGTGAAAATAAAGCAAATCAGCCTCATTCCCTTTGTATGAGATGAGGTGTAAGTTCCAACTGGACAGCTTCATCCTATGAACATCTATAGCCCAAAAGGATGCTTTCCTGATCCATTATGATTATGATCCATTTCCCTCATTAATGAATTTGCTTTGACCACATAGAGTCAGGCAAATTCTGTTGCTATGCAGTATTAGTTAAAGTTTACTGCTAAGCTAAGTCTTATTGTCTTGGACAATTTTACTTCAGTTTAACTCTCTATTGTTTACCATTAATAGCTAATTTACCCTGTCAAGAGAGACTTACAATTGACCCCCAATGCCTCTGACACCAAA
This sequence comes from Acanthosepion pharaonis, assembly GCA_903632075.3. Lineage (NCBI taxonomy): Eukaryota > Metazoa > Mollusca > Cephalopoda > Sepiida > Sepiidae > Acanthosepion > Acanthosepion pharaonis. Next base: position 384,564 of record CAHIKZ030001290.1, on the reverse strand, counting down.
CAAAAATATCATCACTGGGGAACAAATTTTATAAACTTCTTGAGTAGCAATTTTTCAAGCGTAGCTCAGATGTGGCACAATGCCGAAAGTATGGGGCACCCAGTGAGGATCAAACTCACAACTCATTCGTAATTGTGCTAGCGAAACAAGCTTGCTAACTATTACACCGTCTCGCTCGGGGTGCCCATAGTGATTTTCCAAGCATAGCTCAAATGTGACAAGGCCAAAAGTATGGGGCACCCAGTGAGGATCAAACTCGCTACTCATTCGTAATTGTGCTAGCAAGACAAGCTTGCTAACCATTACACCGCCTCGAGGTGCCCATAGTGATTTTCCAAGCATAGCTCAGATGTGGCACAAGGCCGAAAGTATGGGGCACCCAGTGAGGATTGAACTCACTATTCAATCGTAATTGTAAATCTTATAAACTTCTTGAGTATATACTGTGACCAAAGTTCTAACAAGCTGCACTATCTCACTAGATATGTATCAGCACAAGTTTACAAGTATTTCATGGACACAGAGGCATTAACATTACTTGACAGGATCCATAAAAAAAGAAAAACTAAATGGTCCCTAGGCACTTACTAGCTGCAAGGCGTCAACTGCCCTCAGAATCCATTAATGAATTTTATCAACCCTTAATAAAACTAAGTAAGGACTGCTTCTTTTCTTCAGTATCAGCAGAACAATATCGAGCTGAATTAATACAAGATGTCTTCATAAATGAGCTAAAGTCCGTGGATATCTGACAAAGAATACTCAAAACAGTAACTTAACATTACAGCTATGACCAGGCAAGAGTACTAAATTTAGCAGAAGAAAATGCTGAAAATTACAATGCAGTGGCACTAACGTCAGAGACCTCCCCATCTATTTTGATCCCATTGCATGAAACACTAGGCTCCCCAAAAATATCAGCCTTAACTAAAGAAAAAAAAAACGGGGAGCAAAACGATATCTTGTTCGTCATTATTGGATACATCTGACTGCTTATCAACTACAACAATAGAAATCAAGGCTAACGACAGCCACAAAAAGCACTGATTGACACTGGGAGGACAGAAAACTTTCTTAATGCAAGCATTGTACCTTCATGGAAAACTTACTGGTGCCTAAAAAAAATGGCAATGGATAGCTCATCTCTTTCCATAAAAATACTTGGATACTGTTTATTTGAGCTATGAGTAAAAGGTACTTTATACCAAGGAGTAAGATGTCTACTAATGAAAGATCTATGCTGTGACCTAATATTAAGGCATAACTTCCTGCACCAACATTCATTAGTAGAAATACCATTTGGAGACTCTAAGCCACATTTAAAATAGGGTGTCACAACTTTTTTCAAAGGGGGCCAGATTTGATGAGGTGAATATGCATGAGGGCCAACCATTCTGCTTGGCATTCTTTGAACCATTAAACTTAAATGTACTAATATGAAGGGGGATACTGAGATCTAGAATGCAGTATTTAGGCCAGGTCTGAATCAAGGGCAGTGGTTTTGATGCACAAAATATCATGCAGGTGAGAGTCACTTAGTCTTGTCCTCACACAGTTCTTGTTAAGCTCATCACAGAGAATGGCTTCTCATGCCAAACAAGCTCAGTCGTTTTCTTAGAAAATGTTTGAATCTCTTGAAATCTGACTTTATCCAGTTGGCAGTAAAAGTTCACAAGAGAGAGCTGCTGATGTCAACTGCACCACAATAAGCTCTAGCTGCAGCTGATCCGGAGCATCATCTGGGTTAAAGGAGAATCAAGAGGAGATAAGCATGATCTCCTTTTCAATAACTGCAACATCCCGAAAGCATTGTTTAAACTCCTCAGCCAGAGATGTGATGTAGGCTGTATAACTCCTTATTTATGCACTGATCTTGTCCCGTGAAAAACTGGTCATTATATCCTGCAGTTCTAGGAAATGTAGTCTTAGGTTGCGCTTGTAACGAGTCCCTTTGGAAATGTTGCAGCTTGGCCCTGAAGGCCTTAATATATGAATACAGTTAGTTCACCACTGCATCTTGCCCCTGTTCAGTGCATTCAGATGCTTTGTTATGTTAACTAAAAACCCAGAATCAGTCACCCAAACAGGATCAAATAGTTCTGGTATCTGTTGTCTCTTCTCTGCCAAAACATTCTCCAATTTCTTTCCTAAGATAGAAGCACTGAGTCATCTTACACTATTGTGATATACATCATACTTATTATAAAACCCAGGTTGTGTGTGTGTGTGTGTGTCTGTTCGTTTATATATTGGATCGGATTTCCTACATTTTTCAACCGATTTCAACAAAACTTCACAGGACTACATAAAATTATATTGTCGTGTTTCTGACAGTGCCAAAAATTGGAAAAACCTAATTGTTTTTGCATGAAATCAATTTGAAAACATGATTAAGAGGCATCACGAGAATGAAAGGGGGACAACTCATATCGAGTTATAAAAGCCCAGGTTGTTTGTGTGTGTGTGTGTGTGTGTGTGTTCATTTATATATGGGATCGGATTTCCTACATTTTTCAACCGATTTCAACAAAACTTCACTTTTTTTTTGGCAGGTAGTGTTTCTTATTGTCTTGCACACTTTTTTCTTTATTTTTACATTCAGAATGCTTTAAAAATTCCATTTACAAGACAATTGTTTATAATAAAATTCTATTCAATCAGTAGACTCATAATGATTGAAAACAATGTTTTTGTTTTTGTTTGGGTTTGACCAATTAGTAAAAAAAAAAAAAAAAAAAAAAATAATTAAGACATGCGTGTCCGTCAACCTTAAATAATAATCTTTGTCGATTTTATTTTTCAGCCTTTATGATGGTCGATACTTGATCTATCTCTTACTGTTACATCCCTGAGCAACGCCGGGCTCTACTGCTAGTCTCTGATATTCAGCCTGAATGCCAAGTAGAAACTGTTTAAACTGATGGAGGCACAAGACTTTAGAGTGAATAAAATTAATAGTCCTTATTGGTTTCATAACATTAGAAGAAGAGGATTCATACCAAGGGTATTAGCACATAAGTGAATGTAATGGATTTGACTGGAAATTGAACTTGGCTCTCCGATTTCACAATCGGAGCTGCTATCTATTACTCTACTGTAGTGTGACTATTCCTCTACCTGTTGGTCTTTAGGGTGATTATTCTTCTACGTCAGGTGGCTCTTGGGGTTTGTATAGGGTGACTATTCCTCTACATTGAGTGGCTCATGCACTTTGTATAGGGGTGACTATTCCTCTGCTAAAACTGGCCCTTGGGCTTTGTATAAAGTAACCATTCCTCTGCCTGGAGTAGTCTTGGGTTTTGTACAGAGTGACTATTCCTCAACCTCAGGTAGTTCTTGGATCTTTGTAGACTGACTAATGGTAATCTACAAATTTTTCTATTTTCCTTTTGACATTTTAATCTTATTTAGATTTTTGTATTTATATTGACTTAAAAGAATGGTAAAATATTTATAATGCATTAATAATTATTCAGTCTAAGGACAATTCATTATTTGAAATTTTTGAAAGTAATGAAACAAAAGAGTACTAACTGTTTTAATCAAAATCCTTTTAGTGAAAATGGACAATCTCATCACAGATGAAGAAAAAGATTTAAAGAAATTTTTGAATTATTAAAAAAAAACCATTTTGAAAATTCTGTTACAAAATATCAATTTCTTCTATATTAAAGTGAATGCTGGACAATCTCATCACAGATGAAGAAGAGATTTGAAACAACAGAAACAAAAAAAGAATAACTGAAATGAACTGTTTGTGGTATCAATTTCCTTCCTATAAAGCAGTGAATGATGGACAATCTCATCACAGATGAAGAAGAGATTTGAAACAACAGAAACAAAAGAAAAGAGTACTGAACTGTTACAAAGATATCAGTCCTTCTATATGGCAGTGAATGCTGGACAATCTCATCACAGATGAAGAAGAGATTTGAAACAACAGAAACAAAGAAAAGAGTACTGAACTGTTACGTGATATCAGTCCTCCTATATGGCAGTGAATGCTGGACAATCTCATCACAGATGAAGAAGAGATTTGAAACAACAGAAACAAAAAAAAGAGTACTGAACTGTTATGTGATATCAGTCCTCCTATGGCACAGTGAATGCTGGACAATCTCATCACAGATGAAGAAGAGATTTGAAGCAACAGAAACAAAGAAAAGAATACTGAACTGTTAAATGTTCTGATATCAATCCTCCTATATGGCAGTGAATGCTGGACAATCTCATCACAGATGAAGAAGAAAAGACTTGAAGCAACAGAAACAAAAAGAAAGAATACTGAACTGTTATGTAATATCAATTCTTCCTATATGGCAGTGAATGCTGGACAATCTCATCACAGATGAAGAAGAGATTTGAAGCAACAGAAACAGAAAAGAGTACTGAACTGTTATGTGATATCAGTTCTCCTATATTGCAGTGAACGATGGACAATCTCATCACAGATGAAGAAGAGATTTGAAACAACAGAAACAGAAAAGAGTACTGAACTGTTATGTGATATCAGTTCTCCTATATGGCAGTGAATGCTGGACAATCTCATCACAGATGAAGAAGATTTTTGAAACAACAGAAACAAAGAAAAGAGTACTGAACTGTTACGGTGAAATATCAGTCCTTCTATATGGCAGTGAATGCTGGACAATCTCATCAGATGATGAAGAGATTTGAAGCAACAGAAACAAAGAAAAGAGTACTGAAATGTTACGTGATATCAAATCCTCCTATATGGTAGAGAATGCTATCTCATCACAGATGAACAAATGATTTGAAGCAATAAACAAAGAAAAGTGAACTGTTACAATATCAATCCTTCTATATGGCAGATGAATGAAGGACAATCTCATCACAAAGAACAGATTTGAAAACAAAAAAAAGAAAAAGAATAACTGAATGTTATGTAATCAGTCCTCCTATATGGCAGTGAATGATGGACAATCTCATCACAGATGAAGAAGAGATTTGAAAACAACAGAAACAAAAGAAAAAGAAAGACTGAACTGTTATGTAATATCAATCTCTCCTATATGGCAAAAAATGCTGGACAATCTCATCACAGATGAACAAGATTTGAAGCAACAGAAACAAAAAAAAAGAATACTGAACTGTTATTTGATATCAGTCCTCCTATATGGCAGTGAATGCTGGACAATCTCATCACAGATGAAGAAGAGATTTGAAACAACAGAAACAAAGAAAAGAGTACTGAAATGTTATATGATATGGCAAAGTCCTCCTCATATGGCAGTGAATGATGGACAATCTCATCACAGATGAAGAAGAGATTTGAAGCAACAGAAACAAAGAAAAGAATACTGAACTGTTATGAAATATCAGTCCTCCTATATGGCAGTGAATGCTGGACAATCTCATCACAGATGAAGAAGAGATTTGAAACAACAGAAACAAAAAGAAAAGAGTACTGAACTGTTATGTGATATCAACTCCTATCCTATATGGCAGTGAATGCTGGACAATCTCATCACAGATGAAGAAGAGATTTGAAACAACAGAAACAAAAAAAAGAGTACTGAACTGTTATGTGATATCAGTTCTCCTATATTGCAGTGAACGATGGACAATCTCATCACAGATGAAGAAGAGATTTGAAACAACAGAAACAGAAAAGAGTACTGAACTGTTATGTGATATCAGTTCTCCTATATCGCAGTGAACGATGGACAATCTCATCGCAGATGAAGAAGAGATTTGAAGCAACAGAAACAAAAGAAAAGAGTACTGAACTGAACTGTTACATGGAAATATCATCCTCCTATATGGCAGTGAATGCTGGACAATCTCATCACAGATGAAGAAGAGATTTGAAACAACAGAAACAAAGAAAAATTACTGAACTGTTAAAAGTGATATCAAATCTCTCCTCTATATGGCAGTGAATGAATGGACAATCTCATCACAGATGAAGAAGAGATTTGAAAAAAAGAAACAAAAATGAAAAGAGTACTGAACTGTTATGTGATATCAGTCCTTCTATATGGCAGTGAATGCTGGACAATCTCATCACAGATGAAGAAGATTTGAAACAAATTTAAAAAAAAAAAGAGTAATGAACTGTTATTTGATATCAGTTCTCCTATATGGCAGTGAATGCTGGACAATCTCATCACAGATGAAGAAGAGATTTGAAGAACAGAAACAAAGAAAAAAACAAAAAGAGTTTAAACTGTTATGCTTGAAATATCAGTCCTTTATAATGCTGGACAATCTCATCACAGATGAAGAAGATTTGAAACAACAGAAACAAAGAAAGAATACTGAACTGTTCTATATCATCCTTCTATATGGAATGAATGCTGGACAATCTCATCACAGATGAAGAAGAGATTTGAAACAACAGAAACAGAAAAGAGTACTGAACTGTTATGTGATATCAGTTCTCCTATATCGCAGTGAACGATGGACAATCTCATCGCAGATGAAGAAGAGATTTGAAGCAACAGAAACAGAAAAGAGTACTGAACTGTTATGTGATATCAGTTCTCCTATATCGCAGTGAACGATGGACAATCTCATCGCAGATGAAGAAGAGATTTGAAGCAACAGAAACAGAAAAGAGTACTGAACTGTTATGTGATATCAGTTCTCCTATATTGCAGTGAACGATGGACAATCTCATCACAGATGAAGAAGAGATTTGAAACAACAGAAACAAAAACAAAGAAAAACTGAGTACTGAAATGTTATGTAATATCAACAATTCTCCTATATGGCAGTGAATGATGGACAATCTCCTCACAGATGAAGAAGAGAATCTTTGAAAATGAAACAGAAACAAAAAAAAAGAAAACTGAACTGTTATGTGATATCAGTTTCCTCCTATATGGCAGTGAATGCTGGACAATCTCATCACAGATGAAGAAGAGATTTGAAACAACAGAAACAAAGAAAAGAGTACTGAACTGTTATGTGATATCAAAACCTCCTATATGGCAGTGAATGCTGGACAATCTCCTCACAGATGAAGAAGAGATTTGAAGCAACAGAAACAAAGAAAAGAGTACTGAACTGTTATGTAATATCAGTCCTTCCTATATGGCAGTGAATGCTGGACAATCTCATCACAGATGAAGAAGAGACTTGAAACAACAAAAACAAAAGAAAAGATCAGTCCTCCTATATGGCTGAATGCTGGACAATCTCATCACAGATGAAGAAGAGAAAAAACAACAGAAACAAAGAAAAGAATACTGAACTTATAAATATATCAGTCCTATATATGAATGAATGGACAATCTCATCACAGATGAAAAAGAGATTTGAAACAACAGAAACAAAAAAAAGAGTACTGAACTGTTATGTAATATCAGTCCTCCTATATGGCAGTGAATGCTGGACAATCTCATCACAGATGAAGAAGAGACTTGAAGCAACAGAAACAAAAAAAATAGTACTGAACTGTTATGCAATATCCGTCTTCTTATATGGCTGTGAATGCTGGACAATCTCCTCACAGATGAAGAAGAGATTTGAAACAAAAGAAACAAAGAAAAGAGTACTGAAAGGTAATATCAATTCGCCTATATGGCAGTGAATGCTGGACAATCTCCTCACACCTGAAGAAGAGATTTGAAACAACAGAAACAAAGAAAAGAGTACTGAACTGTTATGCAATATCCGTCTTCTTATATGGCTGTGAATGCTGGACAATCTCCTCACAGATGAAGAAGAGACTTGAAGCAACAGAAACAAAGAAAAGAGTACTGAACTGTTATGTAATATCAGTCCTCCTATATGGCAGTGAATGAAATGGACAATCTCATCACAGATGAAGAAGAGATTTGAAGCAACAGAAACAAAAGAAAAAAATACTGAACTGTTATGTAATATCAGTCCTCCTATATGGCAGTGAATGCTGGACAATCTCATCACAGATGAAGAAGAGATTTGAAGCAACAGAAACAAAAAAAAAAAAGTACTACTGAACTGTTATGTAATATCAATCCTCCTATATGGCAGTGAATGCTGGACAATCTCATCACAGATGAAGAAGAGACTTGAAACAACAGAAACAAAGAAAAGAGTACTGAACTGTTATGTGATATCAGTCCTCCTATATGGCAGTGAATGAAATGCTGGACAATCTCCTCACAGATGAAGAAATGTTAGTGACTTGAAATGCTGGACAACAGATGAACAAAAAAAAAAAAGAAAAGAATACTGAACTGTTATGTAATATCAGTCCTCCTATATGGCAGTGAATGCTGGACAATCTCATCACAGATGAAGAAGAGACTTGAAACAACAGAAACAAAGAAAAGAGTACTGAACTGTTATGTGATATCAATCCTCCTATATGGCAGTGAATGCTGGACAATCTCATCACAGATGAAGAAGAGACTTGAAACAACAGAAACAAAAAAGAAGACTGAACTGTTATGTAATATCAGTCCTCCTATATGGCAGTGAATGCTGGACAATCTCATCACAGATGAAGAAGAGATTTGAAACAACAGAAACAAAAGAAAAGAATACTGAACTGTTATGTAATATCAGTCCTCCTATATGGCAGTGAATGCTGGACAATCTCATCACAGATGAAGAAGAGATTTGAAGCAACAGAAACAAAGAAAAAAAGTTCTGAACTGTTATGTAATATCAGTCCTCCTATATGGCAGTGAATGATGGACAATCTCCTCACAGATGAAGAATCTCATCACAGATGAAGAGATTTGAAACAACAGAAACAAAAGAAAAGAATACTGAACTGTTATGTGATATCAGTCCTCCTATATGGCAGTGAATGCTGGACAATCTCATCACAGATGAAGAAGAGACTTGAAACAACAGAAACAAAAAAAAAGAGTACTGAACTGTTATGTAATCAGTCCTCCTATATGGCAGTGAATGCTGGACAATCTCATCACAGATGAAGAAGAGACTTGAAGCAACAGAAACAAAAAAAAAGAAATGTTCTACTGAACTGTTATGTGATATCAGTCCTCCTATATGGCAGTGAATGATGGACAATCTCATCACAGATGAAGAAGAGATTTGAAGCAACAGAAACAAAAAAAAAGAAACTGAACTGTTATGTAATATCAGTTCCTCCTATATGGCAGTGAATGCTGGACAATCTCATCACAGATGAAGAAGAGACTTGAAACAACAGAAAAAAAAAGAGTACTGAACTGTTATGTGATATCAGTCCTCCTATATGGCAGTGAATGCTGGACAATCTCATCACAGATGAAGAAGAGACTTGAAAACAACAGAAACAAAGAAAAAAGTACTGAACTGTTATGTGATATCAGTCCTCCTATATGGCAGTGAATGCTGGACAATCTCCTCACAGATGAAGAAGAGACTTGAAAAACAGAAACAAAGAAAAGAGTACTGAACTGTTATGTAATATCAGTCCTCCTATATGGCAGTGAATGCTGGACAATCTCCATCACAGATGAAGAAGATTTGAAACAACAGAAACAAAGAAAAGAGTACTGAACTGTTATGTGATATCAGTTCTCCTATATTGCAGTGAACGATGGACAATCTCATCACAGATGAAGAAGAGATTTGAAACAACAGAAACAGAAAAGAGTACTGAACTGTTATGTGATATCAGTTCTCCTATATCGCAGTGAACGATGGACAATCTCATCACAGATGAAGAAGAGATTTGAAGCAACAGAAACAGAAAAGAGTACTGAACTGTTATGTGATATCAGTTCTCCTATATTGCAGTGAATGATGGACAATCTCATCAACAGATGAAACAGAAGAAAAGATTTGAAATGTTACGCAAAAATGCTGGACAAAACAGAAAAAGTACAGAAACAAAGTTACTGAAATGTTACGTGTTCAGTCCTATATGGCAGTGAATGCTGGACAATCTCATCACAGATGAAGAAGAGACTTGAAACAACAGAAACAAAGAAAAGAGTACTGAACTGTTATGTGATATCAGTTCTCCTATATTGCAGTGAACGATGGACAATCTCATCACAGATGAAGAAGAGATTTGAAACAACAGAAACAGAAAAGAGTACTGAACTGTTATGTGATATCAGTTCTCCTATATTGCAGTGAACGATGGACAATCTCATCACAGATGAAGAAGAGATTTGAAACAACAGAAACAGAAAAGAGTACTGAACTGTTATGTGATATCAGTTCTCCTATATAGCAGTGAATGCTGGACAATCTCATCACAGATGAAGAAGATTTCTTGAAACAACAGAAACAAAAAAAGAGTACTGAACTGTTACTGGGATATCAGTCCTCCTATATGGCAGTGAATGCTGGACAATCTCATCACAGATGAAACAAGAGAAAGAAACAACATGAAAATGCTGAAATCATACTGAACTGTTATGTAACAAAATATCAGTTCTCCTATATTTCTATATGAGTGAATGCTGGACAATCTCATCACAGATGAAGAAGAGATTTGAAGCAACAGAAACAAAGAAAAAGAGTACTGAACTGTTATGTGATATCAAACAATCCTATATGAAGAGCAGTGAAATTTGGACAATCTCATCACAGATGAAGAAGAGATTTGAAACAACAGAAACAAAAAAAGAGTACTGAACTGTTAACTATATCAGTCCTCCTATATAGCTGGTGAATACTGGACAATCTCCTTTGAAATGAAGAAGATCAAAAAGAGAAACAAAGAAAAAATTTTGTACTGAACTGTTATGTAAAATCAGTCCTCCTATATGGCAGTGGATGCTGGACAATCTCCTCACAGATGAAGAAGAGACATGAAGCAACAAAAATGTTATTCTACAGAAGGATGCTTTGGATACCATGGACTGAACATGTGAGCAATGATAAAGTTTTATAGTAAATCTCCTCAAAAAAAAAGAGAACATAATTTAAATTAAGGAAGACTATTAGTCAAGAACTGAAAGTTTGGCTGTGACTAAGAAACTGAACCCTTAAAATTAAACATGGACAAAGAAAAATATAGGATTTTAAAATATTATTACTGATCCTTAATGGTCATAAATTATAACTAATTGTACTGAATATGAAAATTACTATTTGAATTTTCTGATGAATTGTAATTCTTAATTTAAAATTGAATAAATTTTATCTAATTTCATGACTATAAAATAGATGTGAAATTCTTTTGAATTACAATGAAAATTATCTGAACTTAACTTAATATCAAAAATATGCAAGCAGTTCATTAGAAAGATAAGACCTACAAAAGAAAAGATTAAAAAATTGAAAAAATTATTCCATTTCACTGAAAAGAAAAATAATGATATGAAGATTATTCTTTTTCTTTTTCTTCTTGACAATATTTTTCTTCTTTCTCTAAAACAGCATCTGTAATATATCTTTATCTTTTTTCTTCCATCTTTCCTTACAATCAAAATAGAATGGTCCATTATTTATCTGAGGTAATGGCTATTTAAAAGTATGTTGTTAATTCAATTGGACTATTGCCAAAGATAAATAATGAACACTTCTCTTTTGATTGTGGTTTGATTTATTAATTTTCAACAGTTTATCAACCCATTGCAAGTTAAATAAAGCAAAAAATATTTTTAGATTGTAAGAATTTTTTTTATTTTTTGGAGATAATGATTTCAAACAAGTCTTACTTCCATTTTATACCAAATCTCCATAATTTGAACAAAAACAAGTGGTAGAATTTTATTTTTGAACTTTTGCATGTAATAAATGTAATTCAAATCCATCTGGAATTGAAAATCATCTCAATTAACAATTCCAATATATTATCCATTACATATTGAAATGTTAGCCACAGCCTCTTTTATTCTTAAATGGTCACCCATTTACATACGGAAATCTTTAATTTTTGCTTAACTTCAGTGATTTAAAAAATAAACCAGTAAATATAAAAACTTTTTCTGGGTCTTAAGCCTGTTTAATAATGATAAAAAGAAGAAAATTATATCTTTTATGCAGTTTAGTTTCATAGAAGGGGGGATGGAAATCTTTGAAAAAAAAAGGAAAATTGATGAAAAAAAAGAAAAAGAAAAAAGGAATGAAAGAAAAGAAAGGAAGAAAAGAAAAAAAGAAAAAAAAGGAAAAGAAAAGAAAATCAAAAGAAAAGAAAAGAAAAGAAAATAAAAAAAAGAAAAAGAATTTTTCTGAAAGAAATAGAGAAGGGAAAACAATGTTTCTTTTTTATTAAAAAAGAGAACGAAGGAAAAGAAAAGGAGAAGAAAAATTTCCAAAGGGAAAAAAAAAGAAGAAAAAGAAATTTAATAAAAGAAAAAAAAGGAAGGGAGAAGGAATATAGATTAAAATTAGAATCCCTGAAGAGAAGGATTCAGAAGAAAGGAAAGGAAAAGGAAAGGAGAAGAAAGGAAGGATAAATGAAAGGAGAAAAAAGGAAAAAATAAAAAGATTTTTTTTTCAGAAGGAAAATAAAAATCAAGGAAAGAAAAATCCCTGAGAAGGAAAGGATAAGAAAAGGAAAAAAGGAAGGAAAGAAAAGGAAGGAAGGAAGGAAGAAAAAGGAAGGGAAAAGGAAAGGAGAAGAAAGGGAAGGGAAAAGGAAAGGAGAAGAAAGGAAGGAACTGGAAAGGAAGAGAAAGGAAGGGAAAAAAAATTTTTCGGGAAGAGAAGGAAGGAAAGAAAAGAAAAAAGAAAGAAAAAGACAAAGGGAAGGAGAAAGAAAAGAAAAGGAAAGAAAAGAAAAAAAAAAAGGAAGAAGAAAAGAAAAAAAGGAAGAAGAAAAGAAAAGAAACAAGAAGGGAAGAAAATAAAAGAAATAGAAGGGAAGAGAAAGAAAAAGAAACAGAAGGAAGGAAGAAAGTGCTAAGAAAGGAAGGAAAGAAGAAACATTATAATATGATCATTAAAAATATATTTTGAAACTCACCTGTAATAAATTTAATCATTAGAACTGAAGATATGGTGTCATTTTCTAAGGCAAAGGTGAAATATATTAATAATAAACAATAAATCAAATCTTAATTATTTCTTTAAAAACATTGTATAAAGATTTATTTTTTTAGCAGAATATTCTGTTAACAAATGCAAAGTAACTGCTTCTTTACCGAGTTGTCCTAGTTTATTGGCTCTGCCAAATGGCGCCATTTTTACATACAGTCTATCTCCTTGACTAAAGAACCTGACTGAAGCTCAGAAGCTTTGCAGCTGGTTTGCGGGCTTAAAGTATATATATATATATATATATATATATATATATATATTTTTTTTTTTTTTTTTTTTCTTTCTCCCTCTATATTTTTTTTTCATCTGTTAGTGCATCTGACAGTTTGGGAAATCATAAACACATAATGCCTGCATCGAAAGAAGCTAGAAGTCAAAGCGACAGTAAGGAAACCAGTGTGGATTACATGTTCTCTAAGAGCAGACTCTCTGCCAAGCGAAACAAGGAACTGGAAATGCAACCAGGAAAATGAAGTCTTAGAAGATATGTCAGTTCTGATTGATTTTATTTTACAACTTTTACTTTTGGTACAAGTTCACCCATGACATAAAAAATAATGCCATATTTTCTTAAGACCTTACAATATTAAAAGGTTTACAAACATTTAAATATATATTCTCCCATTCTTATATTAATATGAAGTAATTCTTTAGGGGATCAGTTTATTACTTAATAACAATAGAAATTTGATCCCCCAATTTATGTCCAATACCCATGCTATTCATAAAGGATCCCATATTTTCTTAAGTCCTTACTATTATTAAAAAATTTTTCACACTTTATTTAAAGGGGGATGAATTTATTACTTAATGACAATAGAAATTTGATCCCCCAATTTATGCCCAATACCCATGCTATTCATAAAGGATCCCACATTTTCTAAAGACCTTACAATATTAAAAGGTTTACAAACATTTAAATATATATTCTCCCATTCTTATATTAATATGAAGTAATTCTTTAGGGGATGAATTTATTACTTAATAACAATAGAAATTTGATCCCCAAATTTATGTCCAATACCCATGCTATTCATAAAGGATCCCATATTTTCTTAAGTCCTTACTATTATTAAAAAATTTTTCACAGTTGAGTTTTTAAATATATTCTTCCCATTAATAAATTAATATACAGTAATTCAGAAGGGGGATGAATTTATTACTTAATGACAATAGAAATTTGATCCCCCAATTTATGTCCAATACCCATGCTATTCATAAAGGATCCCATATTTTTTTAAATCCTTACTATTATTAAAAAATTTTTTCACAGTTGAGTTTTTAAATATATTCCCATTAATAAATTAATATACAGTAATTCAGAAGGGGGATGAATTTATTACTTAATAACAATAGAAAAATGATCCTCCAATTTATGTCTAATACACATGCCATCAAAATTCTCTTACTATTATAAAAAAGTTTTTTCATATTTGAGTTTTTAAAGATATTTTTCCCATGAATTACTTGCTTAAAAATCGCCCTTATCGGGCAGTATTTAAGCTAGCTCATGCAGAGGGCTCTTGATTGGGTTTTCATCACAATAAGGAGGCGATGATTAGATGTTATAAGCAACAATAAACTACAGAAGAACTCAAAATTGATTGCTGCATTGAAGTATTGCATTAATATCTAAGCTTACTTTTTAAAAGTTCAATAATAATTCTTCTGCCACCAAATAATTAATTTGATGTATGTAGGTCCTTACTTTCTATAAAAACAATTATTTTTATTTCATAGGTGACTTTCACTGGATTTCACAATTAATTTTGATTATTCCCAAGATATAAAAATTGTTATAATACAAAAAAAATTGTTGCAAAAAAAAAAAAAAAATAAATAAAAAAAAATATAAAAATAATAATAATAATAATAAAAATCGTTGAAAACAACTGCAGTAATAAAAACTTGGGAATCCAAAATTTCAGGACTGCAGGTCTGGATCCGGCCCAGAATATTTTTAATTTGCTCACGGAGTCGGCCTGATTTCATAATGGTATATGTTGGGCTATATCCTCTCAGAGCAAAATTGAAAAAGAGTGACACACTGATATTTACATGTATTATATAGATAGTAATTCTGAAAGGGAATCAATTTATTACTTATAATAAAAATGCTGATCCCCCAATTTCTATCCGCTAGTTCTAGATTGGTAGCTAAAGCATATAATTTCATTGTTCAAATTGCTCATTGTAATCATATATTGGATGCTAACCGATTCTTTTCCCGTCTTGTGAAATTGTCTTTCTACTTCCCTGTCAACTACAATCTTCAAAAATTTAAGTGTAATGTCAATTGTCATTTGTATTCTTGACTTCTGTTCTTTTATTGTCATCACTGTTTCTTTCAAACTCAGTAACCCTTTGCGTCATAGTGGCTTTTATCAACTTGTTTGGGGTTTTGTCAATCATTTGTATTCTTGACTTCTGTTTTTATTGTCATCACTGTTTATTTCAAACTCAGTAACCCTTTGCATCATAGTGGCTTTTATCAACTTGCTTGGGGTGAAAAGTGTAATGTCAATTGTCATTTGTATTCTTGACTTCTGTTCTTTTATTGTCATCACTGTTTCTTTCAAACTCAGTAACCCTTTGCATCATAGTGGCTTTTATCAACTTGCTTGGGGTGAAAAGTGTAATGTCAATTGTCATTTGTATTCTTGACTTCTGTTCTTTTAAACTCATCACTGTTTAGTGGCTTTTAAACTTGTTTAAATGTAAAAGTGTAATGTCAATTGTCATTTGTAGTGGACTTTTATTTTTTATTGTCATCACTGTTTCTTTCAAACTCAGTAACCCTTTGGGGCTTTTAAAATGTAATGTCAATTGTCATTTGTATTCTTGACTTCTGTTCTTTTATTGTCATCACTGTTTCTTTCAAACTCAGTAACCCTTTGCGTCATAGTGGCTTTTATCAACTTGCTTGGGGTGAAATGATTAAAAAAAAAAAAAAAAAAAGCGCATGCCATGGAAAACGATGCTTTATCTACTTTTCATCAATAAAAGGTTTTCATATGTGAGTCTTTTAATATATTTTCCCCCATTAATACAGGATGTTTCCCAATTTTTTAAACAAAAGAATCAGACACAAATCAAGGACCACAAATGAAAAAGCAATGGAAATTACATTTATAGAAAGCTAAAAGGATTTGCAACCATTTAAGTCTCAGTATTTACA
Organism: Acanthosepion pharaonis; assembly: GCA_903632075.3. Classification (NCBI taxonomy): domain Eukaryota; kingdom Metazoa; phylum Mollusca; class Cephalopoda; order Sepiida; family Sepiidae; genus Acanthosepion; species Acanthosepion pharaonis. The sequence goes on along the minus strand of CAHIKZ030001290.1, from coordinate 368,477 downwards.
TTAGTTGGACTATTGTCCTCATCTTTGTCGCCATATTTGTCACAACGTTTCGGACGTTGTACGCTCCGGCCTTCTTCAGGTGGTTGGAATTTCGAACTGAACCCTTTATTTCGATCACTGGGGTAGACTGTTCTAGTTCCACGTGCCATGTTTGATGGATGTCAGTTATCAGTTATCTCCTGCTAATTTTCCCTCTGAAAGTTCTCCACTGCCTTAACCAGGAATTGAACTCACCTTCTTTGGGTCTGTCACTGGATCTAACCAACGCCTTTATCCACTGCGCCATGTGTCCTTGAGGCCGAAACGTTGTGACAAATATGGCGACAAATATGAGGACAATAGTCCGACTAATGTAAATACTGTACATAATACCTCATCTCAGAAATATAGACAGACTCATTTAAGTCTCAAACCAAAAATCTTGGGAAGTCCAGACATGAACCTCTCTGTCACTCAGATCCAGGTCTTTGTCAACTGTCTTATATCAATAATAGCAATGGGGAAAACCAGCAGTTAGTGAGACTCACTTTCCTATTGTCAGAGATTCAGTGTCTTGTGAAGATTTTCCTTTGGCGCATTTAGTTCTGGAAGATGCATACTGCCTGCTATGCCATGTTTTCTGGAACAGTGACCTTACTAGTCATTAGTCAGTTTTATTTTATTTCCTCCCATCTCTCCTTTTTCTGCATGTTATTCCTTAATTGCTCGTTACATCTGGCTGCCTTACTTCGCAGACTGCAACCCCACTTGATTATTATCAGGCACAGTTAAGTGACATGCAAACAAAACTCCTTGTAACACCAAAGATGAACAAAAGGCAAGGACTATGGCAGCATTCATCAACTTATACAAGGAGACCATCCAGAACAGTTGCAGGAGATTCTGAAGTCATCTGGGGACCATAGTTGAAGCCAATGGTGATCTTATTGAATAAATTTACTCTTTCGTATTTCAAGATATTTTTGTGTAATTTTGGTAAATATATCTCTTAAAATGATTTATTTACATTTTTTATGACAATTTATCCATCATACCCTGTATATATGTGTTATACCATAATACCTATTGTATTGTAATAAACTCTCCCACAGATAATAAGTAGTAGTAGCAGTGGTCAGTTGGGCTCAGTGGTGTTGAGTGAGTCAGTCAATGTTGGACATTGAAGTAAAAACCATCACAATTAGATTGCTGCATCATTAACTCTTATTTTCCAAGTTCCTAACATTTTGTACGTCGGACCCTTATAGGACCGACTTAGCGAAATACAAGCCTCCACTGTGAAAACTACTCTACAACAATATGACAATCTAATTTCTCAAATCCTACATTGGCGATACACCAAGTAATTTAAAAATTCTCTCTAGTCATCGTCTGAAAATCCTTTCCTGCCTCCCATCAGCATGGGTGATACTAACCTCCTTGAGAGTGACTCAGGTGACTTGAAGTGAATCCATTGCTCAATCTGCTGCTAACAATGTTGATTCTTTGTATCATGTTAAACAATTTTTTTTCTCCAGAATCTATCTTATATATCTATAAGTTTACCATCACCCATACTTTGAATATTGCTGCCACATCTGGTCTGGTGTTCATGCTATATATTTAGAGATTCTTGATAAAATCCAAAGAAGAATCTGCAGTATTATTGGTCCTGACCTGGCATTTTGGATTCAGTTACTTATGTCTTTGTCTTCATTACCTGAAAGATCATTTCCTGTCTCCCATCAGCATGGGTGATACTAACCTCCCTGGGAGTGACTCAGGTAACTTGAAGTGAATCCATTGCTCAGTCTGCTGCTAACAGTGTTGATTCTCTGTATCATGTCAGACAATTTTTCTCTCCACAAACCATCTTACATATCTATAAGTCTACCATTCATCCATGCTTTGAATATTGCTGTTACATCTGGTCTGGTGTTCCTGTTACATATTTAGAGGCTCTTGATAAAATCTAAAGAAGAATCTGCAATGTTATTGGTCCTGACCTAGTATCTTGGCTTTAGTCACTTTCCTATTTCTGTAAAGTTCCTTCCCTTTTCTATAGATACTTTTACGGTAATTGTTTGGATGAGTTCTTCGCTATGGTACTTAGACTTTATGAATTTAAGCACTGTACTAGATTAGCAATAAGGTCTCATCAGTTAAGAGCTAAATTGGCAAGATGTAACCTAAAGTTCTATGCTAACTGTTTCTTTTCTTGGACTTCTCACTTGTTGAACACTCTTCTGGCTCCATGTTTAGCAGCCAACTTTGATCTTCAAAAATTCAAATGCAATGTCAATTTTTATCTACTATATTCTTGATTCTGCTTTTATTGTTCTCCTTCCTTAATAATGTTTCTCTTTTATTTTATCTTATTCTTTCACACTTAGTAAACCATTGTGATTTTACTGCCTTGCTTGGGGTGAAATGATTAAAAAAAAAAAAATTCACCGATATAAACAGAGGGGTGGGGGAGACTTAATACACACCATCCCTGGCAAGATCTATGCTAATAATTTATTTTATCACTTGTGGAACTCTCTCTTCTGGCTCCATGCTTTCCAGTCAATTTTAATCTTCAAAAATTTAAATGCAATGTCAACCACTTTCTACTGTCCTCCTGATTACTCTTCTGTTGTTCTTGCTCTTTAATAATGTTTTCTAATTTCTTTTTTTTTTTGTCCTCGGTTTAAAAGTTGAGTTTAGTTCAGCTGAATCTTTCAACAGGACAATGATCCAAAACATCAAAGCAAATCCACAAAAAATTGGTTCAAAAAAATAAATTTCAATTTTGGAACGGCCTAGTAAATGTCTTGATCTAAACTCAACTGAAAATCTGTGGTTCAAGTTAAAGAAGATAGTACATGCAAGAAATCCAAGTGATATGGTCACTTTCCCACCACCATAAGGTTCCCACTCTCTGCCTTTTCTATAAATACTTTCATGGTAATTGTTCAGATGAGCTCTTCATTATGGTACCATGACGTTTTGAATTTAAGCACAGTACTCGACTCATATCGAGATCTCATCAATTTACAGTTAAGCTGGCTAGATGTAGCCATAAGTTCTATGCTAATTGTTTCTTTTTTTGCTTGTGGAACTTTCTTCTGGATCCATGCTTTACAGCCAACTTTAATCTGCAAAAATTTAAATGCAAGGTCAGTCGTTATCTACTGTCTTCCTGATTATTCTTTTATTCTCCCTTCTTACTAATGCTTCTGTTTCTAATTCTTCCCTGCGCCCCTGTAACCCCTTGTATCTTAGTGGCTTTACTGGCTTGCTTGGGGTGAAATGATTAAAAAAAAAACTGTTTCTATACAGTTACCTTGGTAAATCCAAACTTTTCTTGCAGCTTATTTGATTACTCTTCTATTATTTACATTGTTCAGACTGTTGTCCTCATCTATGTTGTCATATTTACGATGTCTCAGTCGTCATACACTCCAGCCTTCTTCAGGTGATTGGAATTTAGAACTGTACAATTTATTTCATCCACTGAGGTAGATTGTTCTTGTTCCACATGCTATGCCTCTTCCTTATCTCCCTTTAACTTAACTCTCCAAGTTCTTATTTTTTTTTAATTTTTGTTCACCTCAGCTGGAACCAGGAATTGATCACACAACTCTTTGGGTTATTGTTGAGATGTTGCCGCGTGTCGGTGTATGAATCAAGACAAACACAGTTGTAGAGGAAAATACTGGTATATTCATAAAAGCAATTAACAATATGATTAGTAGAACAAAGGTTGGTTAGTACGAAACAATATCCAAAGTCTATAGTCCAACAGTATGTAATGGGTAAGCTTATCTGGACTGCTGTCGCTGACACTCTCCCGTCCTCTCTCTAGAGCTGACTTATATAAGAGGGACCAGTCCATTTCTGGTTAGAAGGTGGGTGCGCCCCAACAGTTATGAAATGAATACAGTATGAAAATCAATATTACAGAGTGCTAGAGAAAAACAATAACAACAAAATCACAATATGAGCTCTGGTAAAAAATGTCTACCAAGGCATTAGGTTTAATTCTGAAAAATTCATACACTTATGTCCTCAAGTGGATAAAAGCACTGGTTGAATCCAGTGATTTTTTTTTATTCTTTCATACTCAGTAATTCTTTGTATCTTAGTGGCTTTAGTGCCTTGCAGTGAGATGATTAAATAAAATAAAATATTGTAATAATAAGAGAGGAATCCCTTACTAAGAAATTCACTCAATATATTAGTCATTCATCATAAAAGGTCAGACCATAATTATGATTCAAAGAAAATAGTTCTTATTAAAGGAAAAATTTATTTGATTATTAAAACAGATTTCTTTAAATCTATTGTTAACTGAGGCAAAAATGGCTTGTTAATTTTAATGTTTCCAATATGAAACTGCTCTATTTTGTTTTAGAGAAACCTTTTTACCTTCCATCAGTATGGCTGATGCTAACCTCCAAAAGAGTGACATAATGCAACTTCTCAATGTTTCCCACTGACATGAAGTGGAAACATTATATTGAATCAATTGCTATGTATGTTGCTAAGAATGTTGGTTCACTGTATAATGCTAGATAATTTTTCTCTCCTGAACCTATCTTACATATTTATGTCTACCATATGTTCATGCTTTGAATATTTGAATTTTCCTCTCCAAAATCCATCTTACATATCTATAAGTTTATCATCATCTATACTTTGAATATTGCTGTCACATCTGGTCTGATGCTCCTGCTATATATTTAGAGATTTTTGATAAAATCCAAAGAAGAATCTGCAATATTATTGGTCCTGATCTGACTTCTCAGCTTCAGTGACTTTCCCATTCTGGCAATGTAGCTTTGCTGTGTCTTTTCCATAAATATTTTCATGAAAATTGTTCTGATTAGCTTTACTATTTGTATTTGATCCCAATTCATAAGATTGATTCCATCAATAAAATTATTTTGTTATTTATCAGTATGAGGCAAATATTAGTAGATAATACCAAAATATTATGCAGTACTTACTACAAGGAAAGACATAAGATACTAAAAACTATTATTATACAAAACAAATAATCAACATTAAGTAAATTAACTTTCATCAAAGGAGTCAGTCTCTTAAAGTTGGTATAAACTATTTTTTATGCATGCAAAAAAATAATAATACATATAATATTTGATCTATGCTTTCTGGGTGTTCCAGGTGTGGTCTAGCTCTATGTAACCATTATTCACATGATGTCACATAAGACTAAACTAAATCCAAGATGAATATATACCTATGTATAAGATGGATTATATACAAGGTGTATCAAAAATACTTTAGAAACTTTGGGGACAGTTTTCTCAAAACAAGGTCAAATGACCATAAAAACATATGTCCAAAAGGTCATTGTTGTACCTCAACACAGCAACTCATAACAAAAAGGTCAAAATGTCCTCTGCTTGCTTTTACACACACATACACCTGGCAAACTCTTTCAAATACTACCACTTGGTATCAAATGGTTTTGCAGCCATCCTCCCATAACACATTGATGAAGTGTCTTTGCATTATCTGCTGCATAAACCAATTGTTGTAGGTGGCACCACAGATAAAAATTCAAAGAACTAAGGTTAGAGGAACATGCAGACCATGGAACTATTCCTCTCCTAACTATCCATCTTTCATGATGGACGTCAGCCAGTGCATTGCAAACAATGTGACTAAAACGTGGTGGAGTCCCATCATGCATGAACCACATGCATCTTTGTATTAGCAGAAGTACATCCTCTAGCAGGTCTAATGTCACTGTAGACAGCTGCTGAAAAACATGCAGAGAGAACATATGGACCTACCAGACAGTCACCTACAATTCCAGACACACATTAATCATAAACTGATACTGATTTCTAGCTTGTACTGTACTATGTGGGTTCTGATCTGCCCACAAATGTTGGTTGAGTAAATTTGTTATTCTATCTCTTCCTACTGTTGCCTCATTTGTAAATAAGATTGAAAAGAAAAAACAACAGATCAGTGATTTGAGCAATAAACCATTAGTAAAAGTTCTACTATGTCGAGTGATCAGAGGATAAAAGACCCTGCACACGTTTCAAATGATACGGAGCTGCTCTTGAAGTACCCTCCATATGATACTATGAGATATGAGATATGGCAGGGTCACTTGACATATGCTGATACCTGTATTGTCTCCGACAGACTGTAGAATGATATTCTTTGAGGTAAAGCGTATGAGTGGATCTCAGATTTCCTCAAACCATAGTTTGTGGTGCCACGGATCCTGTCTCAGCAACACAACAATAAGCAGCAGCAAAGTTTGAATGACTTGGCTGTCTTCAGTCTGAAATTGCAACCTGATACAGCTATGCAGTCTCACATCTGCCTGATTACAATAAGAATATCCTGCCATTGTGAAATTGAACGTCTCAGTTAACTCCTTATGACACACATTAAATGTTGAAAACAGACTAGCCACAAATGTAAATGAATGACAAATGTAACCTAGACCACATGACAACGCAGCGCCATCTACCGTAAACGTTCTTTAAACTTAATAACTCAAAAATGAGGGATTTGTGGACATATGTTTAGATGGACATTTGTCCTTGTTTTGGTGTGAGGAACCCTCCCCAAAGTTTGTAAAAGTATCTTTGATTGTACATGTAACAGCACCTACCATAAACTTTAATCTTCATAACACAAAAACAAATGATTTGTGGACATAAGTTTAAATGGACTTTTCTCCCTGCTTTGGTATATGGAACCTGTCCCCAAAGTTTGTTAAAGTAATTTTGATACACCCTATATAAGACAAACACACCTTTCTCAATTATATATTTATTTTTTATAATTTATTTTAAAGACAATAAGACAATAAAGAAGGGAGCAGGGTTAAGGTTAGAAAATATGACAAAAATTATATGATTGAGGACAAGAGACAATAAAAGGACAAGAAATAAGAAGCTATAAAATCATGATTGACAATGCATTTAAATTTTTGAATATCAGATTTGACTAGAAACCTAGAAGCTGGAAGAGTTCCACAAACAAAAAAATGCAAGAAAAGAAACTGTTAGCATATAACTTATGGTTACATCTAGCCATTTTAACTGTAAAATGATGAGACCTTGCAGCCAATCTAGTACTGCACTTAAATTCATAAAGTCTCAGTACCAAAGAGGAAAGTTCATCAGAACAATTACCATGAAAATTGAAGTAGAGAGTAGAAGGACGTTCATAATAAATAAAAACTTAAACTGCAACTCCAAAAATGTGATTTATATACTCAAATGCACAAAATGCAAGTGATATATAGGAATCAGTCAACAACTGAACAACAGGGTCTCCCTACACAAAAGCAACATAGAGTTACCAGACAAAAGAAAACTTTTTGTATCACAATACATCTTCAAATGTAACCAGGGTAAATTTAAAATTATGCCAATATATCAAACGGACAATTATTCTTACCTACAAATACAAGAAAAAAACTTCATAAACAAATTTAAACCAGAACTGAATAGATGATAACACCACACGCAAAAGCACACAACATGCACGCATAGTGAACAAATACAGTGATCAAACCATTCACATACATGCATGCACGCTCACATGCGGGTGTTTGTGGGGCACAATATGTATATATATATATATATATATATATATATATATATATATATACACACACATATTTACAAAATCAGGAGAACTACTCACAGGCATGCACACAAACCCCACACAAATTAGGAAGTATGTGTGTACATATATATGCGTGTATGTGTGTGTGTGTTATACTGATTCCACATAACTTGGGAAATATGTGTATGTATGTATGTGTGTGTGTGTGTGTGTGTATGTACTAATTCCTTGTAATGGGATGGTATATGTTTGGGTGTGTGTGGGCGTACAGATGTGTTCACTGATTCCTCGTGAAACAGTACGTATGTATGGAGAGGGGTTATACACATATATACATGCATGCTGACAAAAGCACACAAAAATGGAAATAGATCTAAGAACACACAGGGGTCATTAAAAGATAAGCATGCTGATAACTACTCGATCATTTCTCGGACCAATCTTAATTGTTTTATAACCCTTCATGCAGAACTTTTCATTGCCAGTTCAAGAAAGACGTTTGGATCACTAACACAAAAAAAGAGAAATGTCTCATATCGAGAATATTTAACATCGAAAAACATAAAGAAAAAAATTAATCATTTTTAATAATATATGGAAATCTCCACCCTTTGCCTGATGGCGGTTACGAGACCAGAAACATGTATAGCAAAATTATGGAAAATAAAGCATAATGTTTTTTTTTAAAAATCCACATTACAACCAAAAACGTTTGCGGTTTCTCTCTTTTTTTAATATATATATGTATATATATATATATATATATATATATATATATATATATATATATATATATATATATATATATAAATTCCCATGAGGACAGAATCTTGATAGAACTCAATGTCCAGGACAGAGTAAGAATATAATATAAAAGGCTCAATTACTAATATTCCATGGTTATAATTTATTACATTGGAATCGTAATCATGATCCAATTTATCAGACCTATAAATATGAATTGGATCGTGATTACAATTCCAATGTAATAAATTATAACCATGGAATATTAGTGTTTGAGCCTTTTATATTACATATATATATTGATAGATAGATAGATAATGAAAGGGTGATGTAAAAACACTAAATGTGTTGCCATGAACAAAATCAAGTAATTTAACTGAGGCACTGTAACTGATTTTATTTACTGTGTTGTCTCAAACTCGATAACTAATTTTCTCTGATGGTGAAATATGATTTGGTAAACATGAAGCCTTACTGTATTTTCTAATCCTTCTAATCCTAACGATAAACTGGAAAGATTTAAATATTTTCCCATTCAAAAAAAAATCAACACCACCTACACATAAAGAAAGAAAATAATTCCATTTCTATGAGTTATTTTATTCTACATTAGGGAAAATAGAACTATTTGAACGGTAATACAAAAATCAGAACTAACAGACTAAAATGCTAATAGACTACTATAATAATTTTCAAATAAAGCAAAAGAGACTAAGTCTCAAATGCCAGGTCAGGACAAAAATTTTATCAAGAATCTCAAAATGAACACCAACCAGATGTGGCAGCAATAAAAAAGTGGGTAATGGTAAACATAAATATGTAAGATGGATTCTGGACTACATATACAGAGAATCAACATTTTCAAAGATTGAAATGGAAAAGACCTGAGTCTTCCCAAGGTTAGTATCACCCAAGCTGATGGGAGACAGGAAAGGATCTTTTCAAATGCAAAGACAAAAGGAATCCAAAATGCCAGGTCAGGACCAATAACATTGCAGATTCTTCTTTAGATTTTATCAAGAATCTCAAAATGCATAGCAGGGACACCAGACCAGATGTGGCAGCAATATTCAAAGTATGGGTAATGGTAAACATAAATATGTAAGATGGATTCTGGAGAAAAAAATTGACTGACATGATACAGAGAATCAACATTGTTAGCAGCAGATTGAGCAATGGATTCACTTCAAGTTACCTGAGTCATTCCCAGGGAGGTTAGTATCACCCAAGCTGATGGGAGACAGGAAAGGATCTTTCAGGTAATGAAGACAAAGACAAAAGTAACCGAATCCAAAATGCCAGGTCAGGACTAATAACATTGCAGATTCTTCTTTGGATTTTATCAAGAATCTCTTAATATATAGCAGGAGCACCAGACCAGATGTGGCAGTAAAAATTAAAAATACTAAATAACCATTAACCTTTTATGTATTATATATATATATATATATATATATATACACACACATATATATATATATATATATATATATATATATATATATACTAATTGTGTTGCCATTAACAAAGGCAAGTAATTTAAACCGAGATACTATAACTGTTTTTATCTACCATGTTGTCTCAGACTTGAGAACTATTTTTTTCTGATGATAAAATATTATTTGGTAAAAATTTAAAAAAATCATACTTGTATCCTCATTTTTATTGTTTTGAATATAAAAACTTAGTGAGTTTTCCATCTTTCTGAGCCTAACCACGAGCTGGAGACATTTAAATATTTTCCCATTCAACAATCTTTTTTAAAAAAAAAAATCAAGACCACCTACACATAAAATAAGAAAATAATTGCATTTCTCCAAGTTATTTAGTTCCATATTGAGCAAACAAAAGTTTTTGAGCAGTAAAAAGCATACAAAATCCGTAGCAAGATATAATAGATCCATTTTCATATAAGACAAAAATCACAACCAATATGACTAATAGACTAAAATACTAATAGACTACCATAATAATTTTCAGATAAAAGTCACAACTTTTATAATCAAATGTCTTGAATGAATGCAAGTCTGATGGTGTCGCATTTGAAAATATCAAAAACGAGCCAATTGAAATGTCAGCGTTAATGTTGGTTTGAGAAAGAAATTGTTATGTCAGTTTGAAAGTGAATAACATTAACTGTCTATAATATAATCATACAACTTCTGTGGGTTTGTGACTGTAACAAATCAAAAATAGCACATTGTAGCACAATTTTCACAAGCACAATACCATTAAGATGCTATCATTTGTGAATAAAGCAACTTCCAGTCCAGATACCAGTTTTTGAGTAACTTTTAATTAAGCATAAACTGAGAAAATAAGGGAGATAACTGCCAATTTAGTAAATCCTGATAACATGTTTCCTTTGTTTTTTCCTTAATATGAACATAAGAATAAGCAGGGAAGAATCTTTGCAGGATTTTTTTTTTTTTACATTGATGTTCACCCTGTACAAGACCCAGGCGCCATTCAAAGTCGTGGGTGACAGAGTAAGAGACACAGTTAATGCAGATATGTAGGAAAGATAGACTTGAACAGGTTAAGACTGTAATGATTAGAGAAGCATCCACTTGGGAATCGGTTCCACAAAGCAGTGGTTCATGGAAATAAGTTGCTTGACTGGAACTTCCATCTCACCAATGAAACACAAACGGAATGGGGGTGGTATTCTACAATGTGTGCAGGATGGTGGATCTTAACTGTGAATGACAGAACTGGTGAGACTAAAGAATGCAGCTTGTCTGAACACTTTCCATGGAGATAGTAATAGAGCAGTGAGAGGTTTGCAATGGTTCATATTTGTACTTCGCTATAATACAACTTCTATAAAAAGATGAGAATTGACACTGAGCAGTGGTAGTCAAAAAGTACCTTTTAAGAAAATAATATTAAGTAATAAAACAATAGCAGATAAGAATACTTAAATCAAACTTTTGTGATGTTGGATGACATCACTTGTCATTTTTGCTAGGTCTAGCAGAAGATATCTATGATGATGATGGGCAGGAACCTGTCTGAAGAGTCTAAGAGTTGGTGAAGATATCTATGATGATGATGGGCAGGAACCTGACTGAAGAGTCTAAGAGTTGGTGAAGATATCTATGATGATGATGGGCAAAAAATTTCATCTTGGATATCTTCACCAACAAAATAAATTTCACTCTTCAAGAATAGTTCCTTCCCATCATCATCAGATATCTTCAAATGATGTTACAACTTTAGAGTCTTCTTCAAGAATCTCTGTCAAATAGTTCCTGCCCATCATCATCATAGATATCTTTCACCAACTCTTAGACTCTTCAGACAAGGTTCCTGCCCATCATCATCATGATGATTTCATGACTGAAGATCTAAGAGTTTGAAATTATCTATTCAGATAGGCATGAACCTGACTGCCCAGTCTAAGAGTTGGTGAAGATATGATGATCTTTCAGAGTCTAAGAGTTGGTGAAAGATTCTATGATGATGAAAGGCAGTGCAAACCTGACTGAAGAGTCTAAGATCATCAAGATATCTTGATGATGATGGGCAGGAACCTGACTGAAGAGTCTAAGAGTTGGTGAAAATATCTATGATGATGATGGGCAGGAACCTGACTGAAGAGTCTAAGAGTTGGTGAAAATATCTATGATGATGATAGACTCTTCAGTCAGGTTCCTGCCCATCATCATCATAGATATCTTCACCAACTCTTAGCTTGACTCTTCAGTCAGGTTCCTGCCTAAGAGTTGGTGAAGATATCTATGATGATGATGGGCAGGAACCTGACTGAAGAGTCTAACTGTTGCCCTCATCTTTATTGTCATATTCACAACACTTTGGCTGTTGTACACTCCAAGATTCTTCAGGTGATTGGTATTTTGACCCGAACACTTTTATCTACCAGAGTAGATTATTCTATTTCCATGTGCCATGCCTCTTCTGGATATCACAGTTTTCAATTATTTCCCTTTAGTAATTCAACTCTCCAAGTTTTTTGGTTCACCTCTGCTGTGGCCAGGTATTGAACAAAACTCTTTGGGTGAAGTCACTGGATTACTTTAACCAACACTTTTTATCCACTAGGCCATAACCATTCTTTGGTCACATTGTTTTTTTTGTGGGCATAAAGGTTAAACTTTGCTGGAAATTCTATAAATATGAAGTGATTTGACATTGAGCAAAGACAACCAAAAGCAAAAGCCTTGTGGGTAAAAGCATTGGTGTGTGAATTTGGTGACAGTGGTTTCAGTTCAATCCCTGGGTCAGTGGGTACAGCAATAACTGAACAGTACTAAATAAATTAATAAAATAAAGAACAAGACAATATCCATAGACATAAGCAGTGGTTAGGATTAGGGAGTGGAATGAGAACAGTCAATCTCTGAGATTAAATATAGGGTTCACTTTGGAGGTTATTCAGATCAATATATACACCTGAGGAAGGCTGGAGAGCACTATGGTCAAAATGAAATGTGATTTAAATTGAATTTATTACTAAAACAATAAATTGATGTAAATAAGCTTCTTGTGAATTATTGTTTTAGTAATAAATTTATTTTAGTTGTGGCTTCATATTTACATTCCATTCACCTTTTTCAGTTTCGCCATTTTGATTATTTTTATTCCAATTTTGGCTTCAATAGTTGAAATTCAACAACAACAACAGAAGCAACAACAACAAAATACCCAAAAGTTGCTACAGTTGCAAAAACAACAACAAGAGTTGTTAAAAGGGGTTTTGAAGAAAAATACTTCAGTGTTTCTTACATCAGATACAGTGCAAAATGCTGTATCAGAATTTTTATATAATCCTGATGCCAGACTGATTTTTGTTGCCTATTTTCGAAGATTTGAAGAAATATTTAGTCAGGAATGCAGTGGCTGGGAATAAAATTAAAAAAAAAAAACAAAAAAAAACGGATTGTTTTTAAGAAAAATAGCGCCAATAGAGTACAAAAAGTACTGCAATTATATTTTACTGAGAAAACCAGGTGAAATAGGGCTTGAAGACACAGTACACTTTCTGACAAAGTTTTTTAGTGCCCTCTGTTCCATGCTCATTGGAGATGGATGAATTTAAGCAAAAAACAGGATGAAGATTTGTCACATATGTGGGTGCCATCAACAAAGAATGTGAACAATTTAAACAAAATGAAATGACTCCAGATATGTTCAAAAGATTAACGTTTGTGCAATATCTAACAGTAGAAACAGATGCTGAAGTACGAACAAAAATGTTAGTAAAGATTGAACATAATAATAACGTAACACTACAGGAAATAGTGGAGGATCGTTGAACAATGTTAAGTCTGAAGCATGATTCTGAAAAACTTTAGAATAAAGAATGTGCATTGCTAAAAGCTAACAAAAAATGCACAAAAAAGAATATAAACCTTGTTTCAGATGTTGAAAATTACATCTTTGGAAAGACTGTCCATGGAAAAATGCATAGTGCTATAATTGTGATAAAAAAGGACATATCAAATCATACTGCAGAACTAAAGAAAGGAAAAAATTTTGCAGAAAGAAATTAATAACAGTATTGCGGCAAAAAAAAAAAAAAAAAAACAGCCACAGAAAACAAAAGAAAATTTGTTAACATGAAAATCAATAATGTGGGAGAAAAACTGAATTAATGACCATAAATTTGCACAAAGGTTTATATAAGTTTAATCGACTTCCTTTTCATATAAAGATGGCACCAGCTATTTTTCAACAAGCCATGGATACCATGTTGGTGGATTGCAATTTCAAAGTGATGTATCTGGACAATATTTTGATTGAGTGTATCTAAAGAAGTATGAAAGAAGTTGGGTATATCAAAACTATTATGCAAAAATTAAGAGAATACAGATTCAAGCTTAGCGAAGAAGTGTGAGTTGTTTATACCAAAAATAAAATACATGGGACAAATTATTTAATAAAAATGGCAGGAAACCAGATCCGTCAAGGGCAAATGCAATTAGAAATATGCCTACACCAACAAATATAACTATGTTACAAGATTTTTTTGGACTGGCTAATTATTATTGGATTTATATACATAAGTTTTTGTGGTACAGAATTTAATAATAGCTAGGAAAAGACCAATTTTATAAGGCATTTTTAAAAGAAAAAGAAAAAAAAAAAAAAAAAAAAAAAAATGGTTTCATCCCAGGACTTATCAAGTTTATTTTTCTGGGAACAGAAAATTTGTAAAAGCATATAAATTGAATTAACGAATCGAATCGAATAGAAGAGAGAAAAAAAAAAAATTGAATTTCAAGAAACTAGAGTCCAATAACATTCAGACCCAGTAAGCATTCCCTCTGTTTACAGAGGGAAGGCTCATGGGATCTGATATACAAGGACTCTAGAACATAGAAATGATATACATAACTAGCAGCATGACCCGGCGTTGCCTGTGCTTGATTCAAAAATCGTACGACTCATACAGCAATCGCTATCACTTGACTTAAAATATTTTTGCCCTTCCTTGCCTTTAAAGGAGTGTCCTTTGCTGTGCTGATGTTGCTACATGCCTTACTTCTTGCCTATCTCACACTGCAAATTTTTTCTAAGCTCTATACTAAACATTAAATCTGTTACAAAAAAAGAACAACAAAATAAATACAAAATGATCAGCTTTAAAAAAGGACTCATAACTGGAAAAATCGAATGAAAAAAGAATGTTAACAAATACTTTTTCACACCCAACCCAGTTCTGCGGAATCAGAATCAACGTTGAGTTTAAGCAAGCAAATGAGCCAATTGGAGTAAAGTGCCATGCAGATTTAAATTTTTCCCAATTGTAATGAATGCAGCTATCAATTTTTTTTGCATGCTAGTTAACATTCATGTCAGTTAGCTATAGGCTCTCACTCTGGCCAGTAGAAAATGGCCGCAAACTACAGGAAAACTGCCATAGAAGCAAAAAAAAATCAATTATTTCCACTATCGATGGGAGTTGGGAAATGCAAAGTCAGTCTTGGCCTTCCTGCTAACTTGGAGCATGTGCATGTAAATTTTGGTGCAAATCATTGAAAATTGCGCCCGTGCATTCATTACACATACACACACATCCTGCTATTTATAGATAGAGATTTGACAACTCCACTTAACAATCTACTGAAAAAGGAGTAAAGTGGAATTGGGATCATAAATGTTTAAAAATGTTTGATGAGATAAAAAAAAACAAATACGTCTAATTTATCATTAGCACACTACGATCCAAAAGCCAAAATTGTACTAGCATCTGATGCTAGTGATTACAATGTTGGAGTGGTGATTTGGCACAAATTCGATGGTGGTAAAATGAAGGCTTTCACTCATGCTTCACGCTTACTTCTTCTAGCAGAGAGGAATTACAGCCAGATAGAGTAAGAAGCTCTAGACTTCATATTTGCTATGAAAAAATTCTATAAATTTCTTCATGGAAAAAAATTCACATTGCAAACAGACCATAAACCATTATTAGCGATATGTGGCTCAAAGAAAGGTATACCTACCAATACAGCTAACAGATTACAGTACTGGAGTACCATTCTATTAAATTATAATTTTAAAATGGAGTACCAACCATCTAAAAAGTTAGGTGAATTATCTCGGTTAATACCTAAAAATGCAGAACCATTGGAGAACACAGTCAGAGCAGTACTAAAAAGTGAGATGGAGATTAAAATATCCTTGCAATGTCGTACAGGAATTACCAGTTACATTGGATGAAAGGAAAGAAAAAGCAGAAAAGGATATCTTTATTGCTAAAATAAAGAAGCAATTCAAAAAAAAAAAAAAAAAAAAGAACAAAACCATGCAAGATGTGGAGTTTGTGATATCATTATAGAAGGAAACACCTATTGTCTTGAAAGACCAATAACATTCACAATAAAAAAAAAAAAAATTAAACTGCAAATCCAAAAATGTGATTTATACACTCAACTGCACAAAATGCAACAAATCCTATACAGGTATCACCCAAGCACTAAACAGCAGTTTCACTTCATAAAAGCAACATTAAATTACCAGACAACATGAAACTCTTTGTGTCACAACACATCCACAAATGCAATGAAGGTAAATTTAAAATTATGCCAATATATTGTGTTGGAATGTGTCACGAAAAAATAAAATGACTTCGTCTCTTTCTCTCCCAGCTGTCATAGCGATGGACACAGTCTCCACTTCTGAGACTGAAAAACTGACCTCCTTCTCATTCCAGCCCTTTACATAGAGCTTGGTAACTCACCTATGCAAAACACCAACAAGCCAGCTACCAATCACAGTTCCTTTTGATTGCTGCACCTTCACTGATTTTTGGAGGTTTCAAGTTGACCGACCAACTCATTACATATATCAAACAGACAATTATTCTTACCTGCAAATAGAAGAAAAAAACTTCAAAGACAAATTTAAACCAGCACTAAATAAGACATAACCCCACACACATAAACACACACCATAGATACATAGTGGCCAAACACACTAGTTGGATCACACACATACACCATAAAAATATGTATGGAGAACAAATATATACACACATACTGGCAAAAACATAAACACATGAACCATACACACCATACAAAGTGTGTGTGTGTATATATACTATTTCCTTGCAATAAAACAATATATACAGAGCGCCGACACTATTTTTCAGACACTTTATTTTTTAACAGTCTGTACTGTTTCAGTGTAATGACAATAACATATAAAAACTGTTTCAATACTACAAATGGAAAAGCAGAATTCAAATTAGAAGTATTTTTATTTTTTTTACAAATTTTCATATTACACAGGTGACAGTATTTTTTGGACATTGCAGAAACAATGCTAATAGTTTATGGCAGCACCCTTTTTTTCAATGACTTCTATCAATCTATCTTCATAATGTTCATACATATTGATAATAATGTCTCTTCGTGTTTCTAGCAGTCTATTTTTAGCATCTTGTATGCGCTGCCACAGTTCAGCCTCTCTGGTTATTTCTGGCCTGTCGTAAACAAGCTCTGCAAGCATTTCCCATATGTTTTCAATTAAATTTAAGTCTGGATTTGTTGCAGGCCATTCCAGAGTAGTTATATTTGCTTCACACATCAAATTTTTCACTGATTTGGCCACATGGATGCTGCAGTTATCTTGCTGCAAAATAAAATTACTTCCCATTTCTTTTTCTTTGAGTGGTAGGGCTCTCTTTTCCAAAAGTTCTCTGTAACTCAAGCTATTTTGACGTCCTTTTAACCACTCGAGCCACAAGTTTCCATTCGGAAATACCATACCTCAAACCATGGCTCCTCCTCCTCCCATCTGTCTCTTGTTGAGAATAACAGGTTCACCTTTTCTCGACCATGTACACCACCCGTTAGGTCCATCGAACTTAAAACGTTTTTTATCAGTAAACATCACTTTCTTGAAGTCGACATGGTTTGTTATCCATCTTTTGGCGCTTCCCAGCTTTGCCTCCTTGTGTTTTCTCGTTAGTGTAATTCTTTTCTTGATTTTAGCATACTTAAGTCCAATTACGTGTAGCTTTCTTTGTACAGTTCGAACACTGACGTGAAGTTCACACTTCTCCTTTACTTTCTTTGCTGTCTCCTTTTCTCCAGATGATAACAACCTCGTAACACTCCTCTTCATTCTTCTTTCTGTTCTCTTGGAAATTGTTTTTTTCCGTCTTCTCTTCTTCCGCTCATAATCTGTACTTAGCTTGTATTCAACAGTTGACTTCGGTAGCTTCATCTCAGCGGCGATCTTTCGGATGCTGAGCCTGTCTTCTCTCTCCTTTTGGACCAAACTGATGACTTCTTTTGAATGCTTTCTTCTTCCGGATTTTAATACGTTTTCGCAGTGAATGGTAAAGATACTCAAATGTAATGGTCAGGGTACAATTTACCTGCAGAAAATTTGCATATTGTAGGCGTTCAACGACTAAATCAGTAAAAAACCCAGAATTTGTGTCATGTTTGAAAAATAGTGTCGCCTAAGTTGAAGTAAAAATAAAGAAAACATGAAACCAAAGACAAACCCATCAATCAATGTTCATACCATTAATGGACAGTTACTGCTGAACTACCTACTCATCAACACAAAAGCTCTCGGCAGCAAAAAACACCTTTAAGCACACTTTTCAAAGTGTCCCAAAAATAGTGTCGGCCACCTGTATGTATGAAGTATGTATACACATACATGAAAATGTCTGGAAAGCACCTTGATCACTACATCAGCCATGATAAATTAGCATTCAGTCTCTTACAGTATATGACCATTCTTAGTAAATTTTCAGTTGTCACTATATAGAATAATTAGAGAAAAAAGTGATAGAGAGAAAAAGAATAAAAAAAAAGAATACAAACGGATTTGGCTAGATTGAAATACTCTTTTAAAAAATTCTGAAACTACCACCGTCTCTCGTTTCATGCACACATGTAGATGTGACATCATTAACAGAGCCCAATCTGATGAAATCCTAACGGATAAAACACATCACTAAAAATTTTCCAATTTATCATATTTTTCTAAATACACATACTAACAAAAATACACACAATGCACAAAAATGGTGATAGGTTTAAGAAGATGCAAGGGTCATAAAAAGGTAAGAACAAAGACCTCCCTTCCTTCACCCTTTCTCTGACGAATTTTCTCCACAAGTCCAAGAAAAATTGGGATTACTACATTGTACAAAAAAAAAAAAAAGAGAAACCATTAACAAAATTTGGAAAAGAAAAAAATTAATATGTGATTAAATAAAGTTACTCTTTTGCCTGATGAAGGACGAATGTATCAAAAATATGGAAAATAAAATATAATATATATTTTCAAATCCACATTTGGTAACCAAAATCAGGCTTTTGTGGGCTTCTTTTTTATTTTAAATTATATATATATATATATATATATATATATATTTATATATATTCATCTTATAAACAAATTCCGATAATAAAACAATATGTATATATGGAAAAGGAATATGTTTTCATATAAATATTGTTTAATGCACACACAATGCACAAAAATGGTGATATGTTTCAAACAAGATACAATCTTTATAAAAGATAAGGACAAATTTTTTTTTTCCTTTGTCCTTTTTTCTAACGAATCCTAATTGTTTTATTACCATTTAAGCAGAAGAATATTTTCTCCATAATTTCCAAGAAGAATTTGGATTATTACCACACACAAAAAACAAAGGTTAAACTTAGGAAAACATCAAGAAAAAAATTATTTCATTTAAATAATATGTGGAAACAAACATTCTTTATCTGATGCTGGTCACCAGATCTGAAACCTGTGTAGCAAAATATATGTAAAATAAAATTGATGTAATGGAATAACCAGTCACCCCCATGAATGATTACACGATAGGTAGTCAGTACCTATAAAGCCAACAGTCTATGAGAAATTGCAAGGAAGAGCGAGAGCAAGAAGACGCAGGCATGTTCAACCTTCCAATTAGTGGCACTCACTACTAGATTGACCTATTCAGCCGTAACTGACCGTATTTCATATTGACAAGCTGTGTACAATAAACCTTTCTTCTATTGTCCAATTGGTGTTAAGTATTTATTCCCTTAGCACAGAATATAGCAATAATATATATTTTTAAAAAATTAAATATATAAATATCTACATTATAACCAAAAAAGATTTATTTTTCTTCTTTTTATACATATATGGATATATATATATTATTTGAAATTTGAACAAATTCGACATATGAGGGTCAAGCAGATCAGTTCCCAGGAAACCGACAGCCCGACAATTTAAAAAAATAGACGTTTGTCTAATTTTTTTTCTGGTTAATGTAAATTAAAGTTATAGCAATTGATTTTTTTTTCCATGTTGGCAATATAGTTAAATTCCCAATCAATTCTGTGGACAAGACAGATTGGTATAAAATGGCAATTGGAAAAAAGACAATCTTTTTAAATTTGGATTTTTTAATGTAACTATAACAACAAAAAACATTTCTGGTTCATTTTTCAGAAAAAAAAAGTAGAATTTGGATGAGGAAAACGTTTCGGTCAAAATCTAAGATTTTTTTCAATTGTCATTTTATATCATATATATATATATATATATATATATATATATATATATATATATATATAAAACGAAAAGGAAAACTTAGCTGATATATTTCAACCACTGATGGACGTTATCAAGGCAAATACAAGAATTTTATTTTGCAACATGTATTTATAAAGCAAGGTAAAAGTCTGAATTTATTTTTAAGTCTTTAAATTTAAGAATACTAATAAATATACTTTTGACTAACTGAAAGTCAAAGTAAACTAAGTCTTGTAATTTAATGTCTAATAAATTAAAGCAAATGTCATTACTTTTTGTCAATTTTTTTTATAATGTAATAATTATTTAGTTTGAGAAATTAATTTATGTATTTCTATATTAGAAATAATAGGTTTAGAATTTAACCATTTCTTTTAAGTTTTTATAGTCATATATGTTGGCTTGAGAAGAAGATTTTTTTTACTGTTTATTTGAAAGAATCTAAACGATTACAATTATATTTTGGTTAGATTTGATAGCAGTACTATCAAGAATTTTCCGTCTAAGTTACTTTTTCTTTTAATAAGTGTGGCATTCTTTAAATCAAGGTTGTTGTTGAACTTATGTCTGACTAATGAATTTGATAAATTTCGTCTAAGATCCTTTTTATGTTCATTCATATTGTCTTTTTACAAATATATTTTTACTTATATCAAAAATGTGTGGGTGGGTGGGTGTGTCAATTAAAGTAAATCGTGCCAATTATATTTTACAATATTTGCTCTAATTGTTGGATTAATTTACGTATATTAGAAATTAAAGTATGGAAGACCTATCTACAGTTCATGTAGACAGTTCCTTCAATTAGAGGAAAATGTCTTCAAATACAATCTACGTAATTTGTCTATTCTATTTAACAAAACATATTTAAGCAAACATCTTCTGCCTAATGCATCCAAGATTTGCATAGATCCATGATGCCTGCAAATGAATTTTAAGTAATCACAGATGTTAGCAGTAGGGATGTGGCCTTTCAGTCTTGCTTCAGACTTACATGGCCTTGCTCAGATGTGGCAACAAATGTGCACACACACACACACAGAGAAGAAAAAGGAATAGAAAGAGCAAGGAGGACAAAAAAGAAAGATAAAAAAGAGAAACAACCACATTTGACACATACACACAAAAAGAGAAAATATCAATAATAAGAGCATCTCAGCTAGCACAATATAATTACATTAAAGATACCAAAATGTGAAAAACAGTAGTCAATTGTTGAAATCTCCTGAAGAGTAGAGTGAATAATTAAAAAAAAATGAATCACTTAGAACTCTAGACTCAAAGTGCTGAATCAGAACTGAACATTGAAATTTTATATATATATATATATATATATATATATATATATATATATTTTTTTACAATAAAAATAAAAAAATATTAAAAATTAAAATCTTCAGACACACTGAATTGTAAATTAATATTCTTTCAGTTTTTTTATTATTATTTTATTTAATTCCTGTCTCTCTCTCTCTAGGAATATATATATATATATATATGTTGGTGATTATAGACCTGGCTACATATATATCATTATAAAAACACATAAACCTAACTATCCTCTCCGTCCTATCATATAAGTAGAAAATTCCAACTCCTGTATATCATCTAACTAAATACATCAACCAACTTATTACTCCCTACCTTCCTAGTAAATATAGTGTTAAGTCAACATTAGAAGTAAATCCAAATCCTAAAAAGTGAAAAACCTACAATGAAATCATGGCTTCTATCTGATTGAATTAGATGAACTTATTTACCAATGTCCCTGTTAGTGAAACTATTGAAATAATTATAAGAAATATATACAGTAACTCATCTTTATTGAGAGAAAAATTAATCCTAATATATTAAGAAAACTACTATTAGCTTGTACTACTGAAGTCCCTTTCTTCGATCATAATAATAATATATATATATATAACGTGATGGTGTCTCCATGGGTTCAGTATTGGGCCCGACATTTAGTAATTTCTACATGTCGAACCTCGAAAATAAGTTATTTACAGATTTTAAAAAAAATCAATCTACCTAAGATACATTGATGATATTTTATGTTAGTTAAAAATACAGATGAAATAATTCAACTTCAAAAAAGGTTCAAAATAATTCTGTCCTTAAATTCACATATGAACTCAATATAATAATAAAATATATTCCTTGACATATTGATAAACACAAATAATAACAAATTTACTATTTTCCCATACAAAAAACCTAAAGCATAAATTCATGTACACTTAACTACAAGAGCGAATGTCTATATTATTACAAAATAGCAATTATAAAGAATCTAATACATCGTGCAGAAACTAATTCATCCACAAAACAGATTTTTTACAATGAACTAAAGAATATAAACCAGACACTTATTAATAATAGCTTTCCAAACTATATAGTTGATGAACAAATAAGATGCTTTCTTAGAAATCTCAATACTAAGCAAATAGTACATAATACTGCTTCTACTGATCTCAAATATATTAATCTTCTATATTGTAATCAAGTGCATACTAATTATAAACAAGATGAAAATATACTAAAAAATTTAGTAAATTCTAATATATCAACTACAGATCATAGCAAAAAAATTAAATTAATCATATACTACACTAAATCTAATATATCCAACTTAATACTTCGCAATGATTCTTCTCCCCGGTTAGCGATTTGCAAAAAAACAACATAGTTTATAAATTCAAGTGCCCTTTGGGAGAGTGTATCTCCAACGAATTAAATAATATTTATGTTGGTCACACCACAAACTCGCTTTCACGACGCTTGACACTACATTTTAAATGAAAATCAACATTTTTAGGCATTTAAAACAACATGCCTGCCCACACACAATTCCTCCGTAAAATACTTGTCGAAAAAACACAATTATACTTCGACATGAAAACAATAGACAAAAACTAAAAATACTTGAAGCATTATACATCAAACAGTTGAAACCCAACCTAAACAAAATCAATTATGGTATCTCTACAAATATTCTTAAATGTCTATAATTGGTAACAGAAGCCATTGGTTTATACCAACGGCTTTCCATACTTCATTCTCCAATTCACTCTCGTGTGGTCGTGTGTGACGTCATGAGATGCGGTGCGATTTTCGTTTCTAGCGTCTTATATACGCGTGTTTATCGTTGCTTAGAAATCATCTATGTAAACATTGACAGATTATAATCACTGTCGTGTCCGTATATTGTTTAATATGTTGTAATTGACATCTTTGATAATGGCTTAAGTAAGCCGAAAGCTTAGATTATATTAAAAAAACATGGATCAATATTGTGAATTTCTTTCTTCGTTCAATGATAATGTTATTAAACTTATCAGATGTTACGAAAAAATTTTTATAAAATAAATAGACAACAACTTGTCTATAATATTTAATGAAACGTGTATAAATGAAAATATGCTGCCTAAATACACATATATATATATATATATATATATATATATATATATATATATATATATATATAAGTATATAAATTGGTGTATAGAAATAAATTCCAATAACCAACAATTACTATTCTTAAAAAATTATTTTCAATATAGAAGAGCCCATATAATTATTCATTTTAAAATTATAACATAAATGTTATAAAATCACTACAAAAATAGCCATTTTGTTTCAACATATTTGATCCGGTGTCTTATGAAATTCAATATCATCACTTGATAAGACACCAGAGGTGTTGAAACAAAATATTTTATTTTTGTAGTGATTTTATAACATATTTATGTTATAATTTTTTAATAAATAATTATATATATATATATATATATATATATATATATATATATATATATATTATTGATAAAAAAACTAGTGAAAAAAAATTAACCTATAAAGTTTCATCAAAAGTTTCATTTAGGTGAACCCTAGGTAGGTAACTCAAATCACTAAATTTTTTATACTCTTGAACATAATACTTAGTGTAAAAATCAAATTACGTTTTTTCTTATTTTAATCGACTGTTTTTTTTTTCTTTTGGCTAGGGCATTACCATGTTGTTCAATTTTTTCACCCTACCCATATGTTTTTAGTCTTTTCATTTTTTATTACCAATTTTTTACTCCCAGATACCATTTTGTTTAAATATATTTTTATTTTCAAATTGTACTAGCTGGGTTTTTTTTATAACAGTTGAGGATAGTTATTAAAATAAACATAATTATATATATTCATATAGATAGATAGATAGATAGATAGATAGATTTGTTTTCTATAGCTTATCAACCCATTACAGGTTATTTAAAGCCAGAAAATATTTTTAGAAAGTAAGAACATTTCTTTTTTAGAGATAATAATGGTTTAGTAATACAAATTTTACTAATTAGCTCAAGGGAGAAGAAGTGGATTAATTGCCTTTCCAAAGGGTATTTGTGCATAAATGAATAAACAAAGCCATTATCCATTACCCCACCCAATATATAAACGATAGATATTCCTGGTATTCCCCATATAGTCACCCATCTAGGTACTAACCAGTCTTTTTTTATTCGAGAAATGTGGTTCTACAGAAGGATGCTGAGAATACCATGGACCGAATATATAGAACAACAACAAAGTTTTACAAAAACATGGATGTTATACAAATTATGTTTAACATAAAGATTTTGAAATTTCTAAATGATTTTTAATGAGGAAAAGAAGGCTTTAGAATTTGACTCTTATTAAAGGACCTATTGAAAACAAGGGAGACAGAGGAAAACAGCAAGTAACCTACCTAGCGTGTTTGTGTGAATGGATGGCAAAACAGATAGTGAGAGGGATGGTATAAAGACAAACCTTACTAAGAGCTACAAAGGATAGGAAGTCATGGAGAGTCATGATCACCCACATCCTGAAGGGATACGAAATATTTGTTCAGATTTCCATAATCAATACAAGATAAAAAGCAACAAAATAAACAAGATAAAAAATTGCCAAAGAAAAAAAATCATGTTACAAATCTCAGAACAAGAATTTGACTAATCCCAACACCCAATCCTACTCAGAGTTAGTACAGTAGGGTGTTTGAACCCCACCACCACAAAATGTGCTTCAAAGTCAAATTTTCAGGAGTAGTTAAGTAGCTTTCTTAATACCTTTGTAAGTAACAAAGAGTTTCTGGTTTTAATTATATCACACTCCATTACCATTATCAGTATTTGAACACCCAATAAATGTTTTTCTGTATCTGTCTATATTTCTGAGATGAGGTATTATGTACACTATTTACATTATTTGGACTATTGTCCTCATCTTTGTTGCCATATTTATCAAAACATTTCAGCCCTTCAGTAACTGTCTATATTTCAGAGATGAGGTATTATGTACACTATTTACATTATTCAGACTATTATCCTCATCTTTGTTGTCATATTTATTACAACGTTTCAGCCCTTCAGTATCTGTCTATATTTCTGAGATGAGGTATATTATGTACACTATTTACATTATTCGGACTATTGTCCTCATCTTTGTTGCCATATTTATCAAAAACATTTCAAATTCAGTAACTGTCTATTTTCAGAGATGAGGTATTATGTACACTATTTTACATTATTCAGACTATTTTCCTCATCTTTGTTGCCATATTTATTATTACGTTTTCCCTTCAGTATCTGTCTATATTTCTGAGATGAGGTATATTATGTTACACTATTTACATTATTCGGATTATTATCCTCATCTTTGTTGCCATATTTATCAAAACATTTCAGCCCTTCAGTAACTGTCTATATTTTCAGAGATGAAATCTTATTACACTATTTACATTATTCAGACTATTTTCCTCATCTTTGTTGCCATATTTATTACAACGTTTGATTCTCAGTATCTGTCTATATTTTGAGATGAAATTAATAATTTACATTATTCAGTCTATTTTCTTCATCTTTGTTGAAATATTTATCAAAACATTTCAGCCATTATGAAATCCGGCCTTCTTTAGGTGGTTGGAATATTGAACTGAACATTCTAACCACCTGAAGAAGGTTGGAGGTACAACAAAATAAAATGTTTTGATAAACATGGCAAACAAAGATGAGGACAAAAATCCTAATAATGTAAATAGTGTATATTTATACCTCATCTCAGAAATATAGAAATACTGAAGGATTAATAAATATGGCAATAAAGATGAAGACAATTATCCGAATAATGTAAATAGTGTACATAATACCTCATCTCAGAAATATAAACAGATACTGTTTTTCCTTAATAGTTCACAAGTAGCAAGTCAAATTTTCATGCTTAGTAAAGTAGCTTTCTGAATATCTCTGTCAAGTAACTAGAAGGACTTTCTGGTTTTAGTCATAATATTTGTGGGAATTACAAGCACATGATCATAAACTAGTATTAATATAAAATTCTACTGAATTTAAAATGAAAGACTGATTTTCTATCATTATTAAGTAATAAACTAATCCTCCCATATCTCTTAATACTTTGCTTAACTTTTAGGAGGCATCTTTTGCTATTTCAATGTACCTTTGGACTTTGATGTCACAGTATCTGTCTTCTGAAAAAAATACTTCATAGATATTTAAATTCTTGCACTTGCTAGATTTTTGTTATCCCCAATTTGTAATTTGTATGTTGGGCTGCCCCTTTTGTTGACAACCATACATTTTACCTTCTTACAATTTATGTTGATTTTTTGCTTTCCTTCATTATCTTCTGTATGAGTTCCTGTAGTTCCGTTTCTATTTCTCCTATCAGCAGTGACATCTGCATATCTTATGTTGTTAAGATAGTGCCCATCAATGATGAATCCTGGTTGGACTTCAAATTCTCTCAGGATTACTTCATTTTAAAGGCTGAATAAGTCTGGTGAGAAGACATATCCTTGTCTTACAAACCTTTTTATTTTTATGTGGTAAGTCAAACTTTCATGCTTAGTAAAGTAACTTTCTGAATATCTCTGTCAAGTAATTACAAGGGGTTTCTGGTTTTAGTCATAACATTTCCGTGATATTTAAATTTTTGTACTTGCTTGAATTTTGTTATCCCCAATTTGTAATTTCTATGTTGGGCTGCGCTTTCTGCTGACAACCATACATTTTGTCTTCTTACAATTTATGTTAAGTTCTTGCTTTTGTTCTCTACCTTCTGTGGGAGTTCTTGCAGTTCCTTTTCTATGTCTGCCATCAACACTGTGTCCTGGAACAGTGGATGAAAGTGTTGGTTGGATCCAGTGACTTGACCCAAAGAGCTTCGAGTTCAATAGCTGGCCACAGCAGTGGTTAACAAAAGAAGTTGAAGAGTTGAGTTAAAGGGAGATAACTGAGACATCCGGAAGAGGCATGGCATGTGGAAGTAGAACAATCTACCCCAGTGAACAAAATAAAGAGGTCAGTTCAAAATTCCAACAACCTGAAAAACACCAGAGCATACAATATGACAATGTCGTGAATATGACAATAAAATGAGGACAACTGTCCAAACAATGTAAATAATCATCATGGATATCTTCTCTAATTCTTAGATGCTTTGGTCAGATTTCTGCCTATAACTTTGAAAGACAACACTTTCCTTAGGTGTGAGTTGTTCTAGGCAGAGCTGGCACCTGTGCACTCCCATTTATATCAGGTATCCCCAAAGGCATCTTGTGAGACAGAAATATTCCTTGAAATAGTCCCTAGTGTGCCACCGACAAAATGAACAATGATTAATGTGCCACCGACAAAATGAACAACAATTATTATTATTATTATTATTATCATCATCTAATAATCAACAATACAGCATGGAATAAAGTCAGAAAAAAAGAATATGAAAGGTTAATCCAGGATGAGGAATTTTTTCTGTTGATAATTAAGAAGAATTTTTATTATCCCAACTACAACTATTAATAAATAATCAACAATACAGCATGGAATAAAGTCAGAAGAAAGGCAACAGTAGAAAAATTCAGAATGGCCAGTCTTCTTCATTGTCAACATATGATTAGGTATTTTAAATAGTGCCTAGAAATTTAAGACAAATAAAAATAAAAAAAAGATACAGTTCTGAATAACTCCTGGAATAATCACATTACTTCATCTCAAATCTTCAGACACACAAACATTATTTTCTAATGTCATTATCTGTGCAGATGTAGGCGTGGAGGCTCATAAATTCCACCTATCAAATTAATATTCTTTAATTCTACATTGGGCACAGCAAATAGGAAAATATATCAGGCAGTAATATTTTGGTCCAAATCAAACTTGACACAGACACACACAGATGTTGGTAGACGTTTATAAACAGATTCTGAAGAGTAACATGTTTTGACAATAAGAAAAAAAGAAAATATTGTCTAATGAAAAGGCTGTCATGGGAAATGAACAAGAATAATGTATAGTACTAATTGAATGAAGGGTTGTGTTAAATAAATAATGTTGCTTGAAGATCATTCATCATTATTTTGTTTTCATTCACATTTTTTTTAATAGGTTTCTTTTCAATGGTTCATTTTTCATACATCCACAACATTCCCTTTATATCTGTTCATTTCTATCCCAGTTCATTCTCATCTTTCTCAGTCCATTTATATCTGCCTCGGCCTGTTCATGTCTATCTGCCTCGGCCTGTTCATGTTTACTTCAACCTGGTCATATCTATCTACCTACCTCAACACATTCATATCTGTATACCTCAACCCGTTCATATCTGCCTGCCTACCTCAACACATTCATATCTACCTCAACCCGTTCATATCTACCTTAACCTGTTAATATCTGTCTGCCTACCTCAACCCGTTCATATCTACCTTAACCTGTTAATATCTGTCTGCCTACCTCGACACGTTCATATCTGTCTGCCTACCTCGACACGTACATATCTACCTCAACTCGTTCATATCTACCTTAACCTGTTCATATCTGTCTACCTACCTCGACCTGTTCATATCTACCTTAACCTGTTCATATCTGTCTACCTACCTCGACCCGTTCATATCTACCTTAACCTGTTCATATCTGTCTACCTACCTCGACCCATTCATATCTACCTTAACCTGTTCATATCTGTCTACCTACCTCGACACGTCCATATCTGTCTACCTACCTCGACACTCTCATATCTGTCTACTTACCTCAACACATTCATATCTGTCTACTTACCTCAACACATTCATATCTGTATACCTCAACCCGTTCATATCTGCCTGCCTACCTCAACATGTTCATATCTCTCTGCCTAACTCAACACATTCATATCTATCTCAACCTATTCATATCTGTCTACCTACCTCGACCCGTCCATATCTGTCTACCTACCTCGACACGTCCATATCTGTCTACCTACCTCGACCCGTCCATATCTGTCTACCTACCTCGACATGTTTATATCTATCTAAGTATCTATCTCAGCCTGTTCAGATCTGTTCCTGTTCATATCTATCGATCTCAGCCCCTCTTTATGCCGATCTCAGTGCCTCTTCATGTCTATCTATCTCAGACTATGTATATATCCACTACATTCTCTTTATATTTACTCAATCCTTAATATCTATCTCAGTTTCTTCATACCTATATTTTCATCTCTCCTAATCTATTTCAGTATGTTCATATCTATGTGTCTATCTCAGACTCTTCATATTTATATCTCTTCAATCTAAGTCTATCTTGTGTCTATTTACCACAACCTCTTCATATAAAAATCTATTCATATATAATCAGTCTGTTTATTATCTAAATCTGTTTATATCTACCTCTCGACCTCTGTTCAGCTCTACGTATCTACCCACTTCATATCTAACAACCACCAATGAATGAAACTATAAACTCTCTTTTCAAAATGTAGCCTTATACCAAACTATAGATATATTTTTAATTATCATTGATTCAAGTAAAAAAGTCATAAAAATGCTGATCATATAATTCATTATCTTTTTTTATATCAAATTTTGAAATTTTGATTGTTTCCAATTTTTACATTTTTCCCTGGAAAAAATAAATGTTGTCTAAAAGCAAATGGAAGAAAATAGCTTCCAAATTATCTGTAGTGATTGATTGGTTTTTGAACAGATTTTGTACTTCCTGTCGATGAAGTTTTCTTTTATTGTTTCATCTCAAAATGTCTATTCCTATTTAAATATTGATTCCCTATATCTGTCTTGGTCTGTCTATAAGTATCTGTCTATCTTGGTCTGTCCGTAACTATCTGTCTTGGTCTGTCTGTAACTATCTGTCTTGGACTGTCCATGATTTTATATAGCAATCTGTCCCTAACTATCTATCTGTCTCGCTCTGTCCAGAACTACCTATCTGTCTTGGTCAGTCCGTAATTATTTATCTATCTCGGTCTGTCCGTAACTATTTATCTATCTCGGTCTGTCCGTAACTATATATCTATCTCGGTCTGTCCATAACTATATATATCAGTCTGTCCATAACTATATATATCGGTCTGTCCATAACTATATATATCGGTCTGTCCATAACTATATATATCGGTCTGTCCATAACTATCTATATCGGTCTGTCCATAACTATCTATCTCGGTCTGTCCATAACTATCTATCTCGGTCTGTCCATAACTATCTTAGAGACCCAAGAGCCACTTAAGTGTTGTTAAATGAGATTCTTGTATAGACATAAAAGCACAGACTATAAGTATATGTATGATAACAGTTAACCCTGGACTTGAAGATTGTATAAATAATTTTTTTTAAAATGTATATAAGCATTTTCTACTACTTGTTGATTGGTTGACTAATTTGTTTTTTTTTTTTTTACAGCTTATCAACCCTTTGTAGGTTATGAAAGCAAAAACAAATTTTGCATTGGAAAAATAATTCTTTTCTTTTTTTTGCAAATGGATATTGCAATAAGTATATGATACAACTCCTACTATTTAACCCATAGCTGGAGGAAGAATTGGACTCAGATCTCCAATTTCTCATTCTGAGCTAATATCCAAAGAAATACGTATACCTTTAACTTTCATGCCCACAATTCCACCCCACCACATAAACAAGTTTCAAAAGGACAATTTTTTCAGTCGATACCACTATTACTATATATTAATGAGACTCTCTCGGAAATGTTTATTGACAAGATTATAAAAGTATATGAAATACAATGCAATATTTATTATTTACCGTTTTATCTACTGTCTTCCTGATTACTGTTCTTTCGTTTTTCACTTTAGTAATGTTTCTATTTCTAACTCTTCCACACCAAGCAACCCCTTGTGTCTTAGTGACTTTACTGCCTTGCTTGAGGTGAAATTGATTTAAAAAAAAAAAATAAAATAAATTTTTTTTTTTTTTATTTTAACAATGCTGTACAAGGTCCAAGAGCCACTCAAGGTTACAGAGTAAGAGACACAGTTTATGGGAATATGTGAGAAGATAGTGGTTAACTCTAGATATAAGCAAATCAAGATTGTAGTGATTGGCGGGGGGATCTCCCAACTGGATGCTTCCCCAGTCAAATGCTAAAATATTGTATGAGGTGAACTCGATTAAAAAAAAAAAAAAAAAAAAAATTGTAAAAGAAATATTTTTATTCAAAATTTTTAAACCTTTATCAATTATAAAATATAAAAAATTTATTTTATTTTATCTACTGTCTTCCTGATTACTGTTCTTTCGTTTTCACTTTAGTAATAATTTCTTTTGACCAATTCTTTTCTTAGTGATTTTGCATTTGAGGTAAATTTTTTAAAAAAAAAATAAAATAAATTTTTTTTTTTTTTTTTCCCAAATGTACAAGGTCCAAGAGCCACTAATAATTTGAGACACAGTTTATGGGAATATGTGAGAAGATAGTGGTTAACTCTAGATATAAGCAAATAAGATATCATTTGGCGGGGATTTAAACTTCCCATTTAAATTTTGTATTAGGTTTTTCGATTAAAAAAAAAAAAAAAAAAATACAAATAACTAAATAGTAAATTTATTATTTATCATTTTATAAATATAAAAAAAATTTTATTTTATAGAAATACTAGCAGTATAATCAGTTTTGACCAGATCTTTTAAAATTTTTTGGGCACATCCCCAAATGGGGAAGAATAATTTGAAGGGGGTATCCCTGAAAAAACTGTATAATAATAAATAATATCATTTTAATAATTTAAACTATTTATTTTTATTAGTTTTTATGAAAGATATATATCCAAGAAGAGATAGTAAATAGTAAAATGTTGCTGAGAGTTATAATGGACAGGAAGTAGTGGAGAGCCATTGTCACCAACAATTTCTTAAAACTGGCACTGAAGAATTATCTATCAACCAAAAAAAATTCATCAAAATCAAATGAAAACTGTGGAAATGCATAAACAACATCCAATCACACTCACATACCTAGACACACACACACATACACACATAGCACACATTTATATACACACATACACACTTACACATTATATACATACATGCACACACATACCTAGACACACATACACGCACACACATAGACACACATGCACACATACATGCACACTTACATAGACATACATACATGCACACATACATAGACATACATACATGCACACATACAGACATACATACATGCACACATACACAGACATACATACATGCACACATACACAGACATACATACATGCACACATACACAGACATACATACATGCACACATACACAGACATACATACACACACACATTTTGAGAAATAATAAATCTATAAAGTACAGAACATGAAAATTTAAATAAACATGATTTTTCTGGACATTTATACATTTTATTCTCAAATTATTTTATATCTCAGGTAACTATTTTTTTATAATCATGAAACAGGGAACAACACAAATTTATTACCTTCACAAAATAAGAAAAGGCAAGACTGTCTACAGTTTAATAGTAAATATACTAAATAGATAATAACATACTAAGATGTAACTTATAATCCACTATACCGGATGTAACAGCATACAATAACTGTCCATCCCACACAATGTATAATATCTGAAAAAAAAAAAAAAAAAAAAATTTTTTTTTTTTCCAGGTTTTCAGATAAGATGTTTAGCCATCTCGACACCATTTGTCATAAAAATCACTGAAAAAAGCCTTTGAGTTATTCAGCTAGAAAGAGAACAGGTTAAAATCATTTTGTGTCAGCCCCACTATGTCTTTACAACTGAGCAATGATGAGAAAAAATCATTCAGACCTTCAGTAATGATACCAACATTCATACTCTGGCTTCCATCTTCAAAGTCCAGTCAAGAAACATCAAGAAAACAGTGAATTTAAAAAAAAAAAGAAAAAAATGGGGACCAATAGAGTGGAAAACTTGATCAGGAAGTCAAGACAGGAAGAGGGTTCATTATTTCAACCTAGAGCTAAATACATTCTTATTGTTCAAAGTAGAGTCCAATGGTGTTATAAAAACCTTGGAGAATTCCAGTAAGATATTGTTAATCATTTCTAAGATACAACAGTTCAAAGCCTAATCTAACAATAGGACAATTTTGCTGTTACACCCGTTATGTTCACTATCAGGGCCAAAGCTCTAGGGAACAGACCTCATTTCTTTAAGTCTAATCAGGCCACTGACTATATCTCTCTCTGGCAAAAACCAATTTCTGCTTGTTCTATAAAGACTTTTGGGAAAAGTTCAACCTTCATGCCCACAAGAAAAAAAAAAAAAAGTGTTTCATTTTCTGCTGACATTGCTATTACTGTATATACCCAAGACTCCCTCTGCAATTTTTATTTACAAGATCAAAAAAACATCTGAACGAGGTTTTATGTGATATTTCTTATTTATCATTTTATAAAGAAATAAATTTGAAAAGAAATCTTTTTACTGTTGTAGAGTAGTTTTCACAGTGGAGGCTTGTATTTCAATAAGTCGTCCTAAATTAGGTTCGACGTATAAAACGTTAGGAACTTGGAAAATAAGAGTTAATGATGCAGCAATCTAGTTGTGATGGTTGGTACTTCAATGTCCGATATCGTCTGACTCACTCAACACCACTGAGCCAAACTGGCGACTGCTACTACTACTTATTATCTGTGGGAGAGTCCATTACAATAGAATAGGTATATGGTATGACATTTACCCAAACATTTATAAAAACCTACAAAATTTTCAAAATACATAAACCAATGACAAAACAATATTTATTATTTATCATTTTATAAATAACTACGGGAGGCATGGTTGAGTAATGGATAGCGGCTCGGATTGAGGAATCAGAGAGCCGAGTTCAAATTCCAGTCAGATCCATCACATTCACTTATGTGCTAATACTCTTCAAAAGGTATGAATACAAAAATTTCTCCCCACCATCTATGGGTAAATAGCAGAACAGACTGGGTTCTGTAGCCTTGATGGCAACTGGTCTACCATAGAAAGAAATGGCAACCTATTGGGAAAATCTCTCTCATCAGTCATGTATCAAAAATACATGACCATTTAAAACTTTATCACAATTGGCACATAACTAAACACAACTGATACATAAATTCTATAATTGATCAATATATAAAAATCAATGTGGTATTAAGGTTAATATAATTCAATAGATCAATAATGATTGGGAGTAGTGAGTTTGATCTTCATTGATTCCATACTTTCAGCCTTTTTACCACATCTAGGCTATTAAATCATTGGGCACTTTGGCATGGTGTAATGTTTTTAGAAATAAAAATCACTCATCAATTTACATAACAATAAGCTTTTGATAAATAATTGAATAAAATAAATTTTAGAAAATTAAATAAATTAAAAAAAATATTAGACAAAATATTATGGAATGTTTATCTAGATGGTGGAATAATGCAGCCTGTTAGATTGAAATTGAAATGAAAACATATCCATTACATTCTCTTATGTTATCTAATAACCTTAAAAAAGTATCTTTCTTCTTCTCTTATTTATTTATTTTTAATAAAAATGTTTTACCATTTATTATATTTAATAAATAACTTAATATATTTTTTTTCTACTTTCAGAAGCCAATATTCAAAAATCAACATCGTTATCCATTACAAAATTAAATTTTTTTTTGGGAAAATTTTAATTTCTTTTTCTCTCCTAATTTATTTATTTTTGCACAAAAAAATGATTTTTTATAATTAAAGGCAATTGGATTTTCATAGGAAATTCCATGAGTATTGAGGATTCATTATTTCTAATTAAAATAAAATTCTTTTAAATTCTCTTATGTTTTAATTTTAACTAAAAGTTAATTTTTTTAAATAAATTAGTTTATTCGAAAAACAAAAAAAAAAAATAATTTATAATATTTTAAAAAATTGGTAATTAATAATATCCTTGGATGTTTAAATCAAAAAAAATTTAAAATCTTTTTTCATCCATTTATTTATATATGATTGCATTCCCAAAAGAAACTCTTTTTAATTTATTTTTATTTTTGCAAATAAAAAAATTTAAAATAAATTTATGCTGTTTTTAATGGATATTTTTAAAACATTTTGAATCATCAAATAATTGTTGTAAATTTACATAGAATCCATTACATTTCTTAAATATATATTTTGAAAGGGAAAATATAAAATTAATTATTTTTTTTTTCATTCCTGATTTTTTTAATAACAAAAACAAAACAATTTATTATAATTTATTTTAAAAAAGTTCAAATGGAATAATGGATTCGAATATAGGATTGAAATATGAGATTAATTTAAAATTCAATAATTCATCCATTAATAAATTTTTTTTAATTTTAGCAAATCTTGGAAACTTTGTGAATCTCTTCTTCTCTTCATTTATTTATTAACAAAACAAAAAATTTATTATAATTTATAAATAAAAAATATTTTTTAATGGATATGAACTTTTTATTGAGGAATCAGAGAAAATTCAAATTCAGTCAACCAATCCATTACATTCTCTTAAATGTGCTATTTACCCTTTTTTGATATGAATTTTTCTTCTCTCCTGATTTATTTATATATATTATAAATAATTTATTATAATTTATAATAAAAAAAGGCACTTGGATTAATTAATAGTTATAATTAATAGCCAAGGATCTATTAATTCTCTTTGAAACCCTTGAATTTTGAAAACAATTTCTTTTTTTAAATTCAAAAATTGAAAATTTAAAATAATTTCAAAATAAAAAAAAGTTCAAATGGATAAAATTTTAAAATGATTTATCAACAAATATCTAAAAAAAAAATTTTTTTGAATCCATTACATTCTCTTAAGTCTCCTTTAATCCCTTTGGAAAAATTTAGATGGATCCAATTTTTCTCTTTTTTTAGAACACAAACAAAACAATTTATTATAATTTTATAATAAAAAGGTTTCATTGTGGATAATGGATAAAAAATTGAGGAATCAAAAATAACCAATTCCTATTCTTCTCCCAGAAAAAAATTTAAAAAATTCAACTTGAGGAATTAGAGAGCAAAGTTCAAATTATATCAATATCCATTACATTGTCTTATGTTACATTTATAAAGAATTGGTATCATTAAAAAATTGCTTCTCCCTCTGCAAAAAAATTTGTCTTTAATTTTATAGAATTAAACAATTTTTTTATATGGAAATTTCTAAAGGATCAACTTGTATCTAGAAATTTTTTTATTTTATAAAATTTATTTGAATTTTTGATCTGGGTTCTTAAATTCTCTTATTGCAGTGTAAATTGGAAAATTATGGTCCTCTTTGATATGTCTCCAAAAGGGATTTTAAATTTTTTGTTAATATAAATTATAAATATTTATTTGTTTTAAAAAAATTGCAAAAATAATGGATGAAAATATCTTAAAATTGAATTTCAAGTAGATCTTCAATTTCTCTTGCCTCCATTACATTCTTTATGTTCAAATTTTTCAAAATAATGAATCCTCTTCTTCTCCCCACCATAAATTGGTAAATATGTGGGTTCTATAAAAACAATGGCAACTGGTTTACCATAAAAATGGCAACCTATTAACGAAAAAAATCTGCCTCGTCAGTCATGTATTGAAAGATACATGATCATTTAAGTGTGCATCATGCATGGCACATAACTGACTGACTGAAATAGCTATGAAAACATGTTTTTATCCATAATTTTATAAAAATATCTATGACAAATAAACAAGAAAATTTAAATAAACATGGGATTTTTCTAAATATTATACATTTTCTTCTCAAATTGCTGCTTAGTGTCACATCATGTTGAATCACTGGTTCTTGCTTGATTATCAAGTTAAGTAACGTCAACCTTGATGGGGGACTGTTTGGAAATACCAGGTGCAGTAAGCTTGGATGTGCAGGTGGTGTAATGGATAATGGCTCAGAATTGGAAATTGGAGAGCTGAGTTCCAATTGCAGTTACATTTGTTATATTCACTTATGCCCAAATACCTTTGGGAAAGGTATGAATCCACCTAATCTCCCTCCAGCTATGGGTTAATTAGTAGGATTTGTATCAGTAAATTATTATTATCACCCCAAAATTTGTACAAGCTAAAAATACTTTCTGACTTTAAATAACCTGCAAAAAGGTTGATAAACCATAAAAACAAATCAATCTTCTCAAATTATTTTATATCACAGATTGTGTTTTATTGGAATGGTTGGCAAAACATCAGGCAAATTGCTAATAGATTCAAACTTTATAAAATGATAAAGAATAAAGATTTCATTATAGTTGGTTCAAATATTTTTATGATTTAGCAAATTTTAATAAATTTCTGAATAAAACATATTTTTTCATATCTCTTTCTTCATAAAAGTTGATAACGGATGAACATTGCATTGTATTATTTGCTTCACATTTTTAGAATGTTGTAAATATAAAATTATTTTTATAAATAAACAATCTAATAAATAAATAAATAGTGTTTAATATTTTTGTTGTAAATTCTCAAGATCAAAGAAAATGTATAAATTCACTTTCATATATTTGGGTTTTCTTAAATGCCTAGTCATTGCTTTTTAAAGCAATAAACATTTTCAAGAGAGCGAAAAGAATTTACAGTAATAGCAGTGTCAAAGGAAAGACCATCCTTTTGACATACTATTTTTGGGAGGCACAAAGGTCAAACTTGGCTGCAAATTCTATAAATATAAAGGGACTTCACACTTAGCAAAAACAGCATTTTTTTAATCATTTCCCACTAAGCAAGGCATTTAAGCCACTAAGATGCAAGGGAATACTAAGTGTTAGGGAATATGAGAAATATTACTATTAAGGAGTGTGAACAATAAAAGAAAAAGAATTAATCAAACAGTAGATATCAATTGACATTACATTTAAATTTTTAAAGATCAAACTCATCTGGGAAGCAAAAAGCTAAAAGAGAGTTCAATAGAAGTGCAATAGAAGAAACTCTTAGCATAGAACTTATGGTTACATCTAGCCATTTCAATTGTAAAATGATGGACCTAGCTGCCAATCTAGTACTGCACTTAAATTTATAAAGTCTATGCACCACAGAGGAAAGTTCATCAGAATACTTACCATGAAAGTTTTTAGAAAAAAATACAAGGAAGCTACGTTATGATGATGGGAAAGTGACTGAAGCTGAGATGCCATGTCAGAACCAATAACATTGCAGATTCTTCTTTGGATTTTATCTAGAATCTCTAAATATATAACAGGAGCACCAGACCAGATGAGTTAGCAATATTCAAAGCATAGATGATAGGTGGACTTATAAATATGTAAGATAGATTCTGTCAAGAAAAATTGTCTAGTACGACACAGTGAACCAACTTTCCTAGCAGCAGTCCTATCAATGGATTCAAAATAATCTTTCCACTTTAGCTAAGCAGAAAACTAACTTGAGAAGGTGAAATGAATTACTTTCCCGGAGGTTAGCATTAGCCATGCTGATGAAAGGTAAAAATGTTTCCCTCAGAGGATTAATATAGACCAGTTTTGTTTTCGAAATGTTAAAATTAACAAGCCATTCTTTATCTGGGTTAACAACAGAATGTGGGTATCTGTCTATATATCTGTGATGAGGTATTATGAATATTTACATTATTTGGACTGTTATCCTCATCTTCATTGCAATATTCACAACATAAAGTGTTAACAAAAGTGGAAATAGGAAAATCAGGTGTAGCCAGGTGTAGCTGACCACATATGGAGGGAAAAGGGTGATCATCGCCCTTATGAGATGACGTTTAAATAACAGAAAGAGAGCATCATGGGAAAATATGAAAACTTAAGGAATCACCACATATGCTAGGCCGCGAAAATCTCCTGAGCTGACCAAGCATAGAAATGAATACAACATGGGAACCAGTGCTAGAGAAAAGCAATAAATAACAACAAAAATTTCAGTATAAATTCTGGTAAAAAATTGTTGCTGGGACATTAGGTTTATAAGTCCTAGAAAATCATACACAGATGTCCTCAAGGACACATGGCCCAGTAGATAAAGTCATTGGTTAGATCCAGTTGTGAGTTCAATACCAGGCCACAGCAGTGGTGAACCAAAAACTTGAAGAGTTGAGTTAAAGGGAAATAACTGAGACATTCAGAAGAGGCATGGCATGTGGAACTAGAACAATCTACCCCGGAGGCCGAAATAAAGGGTTTGGTTCAAAATTCCAATCACATGAAGAAGGCTGGAGCATACAACGGTCGAAATGTTGTGAATATGGCAATGAAGATTAGGATAACAGTCCGAATAATGTAAAGAATATAGGTAATTTTTTTTTAGATCAGCTGCCAATTTGACCTTACTGAACCAATCAGACTTACTATTAAGACAGGAGTAAATAGTTGTGTCTTTAGTATGCTTACCAAGTTCAGAACTGATGCCATCAAGAAGTTTGTTGTTTAAAATTAGGAATGAAGTAGGTCCAACTATAGAGCCCTGGGAATTGCCGGCATTAATGCAAAAAGATCTAGACGAGTGGCCATTCAAGACAAATGTCATTTCACCATTCAAGACAACTTAGATTTTAATCGACCTTTTAACTGTAATGTCCAAACTAATATCAGAAGAATTTTTCTAAATTTAATTCATAAACACTTTAACCATTCACCAGCAGTAAAAAAAGATTTTTAACAAAAATAAATGTTAAGATCAGCAATAGCTGTGTTAATAATAACATAGACACATTCATCTCCCATCATAACAACATTATATTAAACAAATATATTTCCAACAAAGACAATGTCAATTATTATAAAAAAAATAAATGCAACTGCCAAAAAAAGTATGATCTGTCCCTTAAAAATGTATAACTGATAATATTGTATACTTTGCTAGCATACGTTCTGGTAACAATGTTAAATTTTATTTTGGTTACACTGAAAATCCTTGGAAATTTCGTTTTTACCATCATCAAATGACTTTAGGTCATATAAAATAGAAAAACAGCACTCTTCTCTCCAAATATTTCTGGCAATTACAGAATGATGGCATCTCACCATCAATCAAGTGGGAAATTATAACAAGAGCTAAATCTTAAAACGGAAAAGGAAATACATGTAAGTTATGTTGAAAAACTGATTATCTGAAAACAGAAAAGAAGTTCTTCGGGGTCTGGATATGAATTTTCACTCAAATATATATTGAGATCTTTTAATATATTGACTTCAATTGCTGTAATCTATGTCTTTTCGAGAAAATGTTTATAATATAAAAACCAGGAAACATTTCTGAACCTTCAAAGTGCTAGCAAAATGCAGGAACAAACATCACCTGAAGTTATAAGTGTGGTGTATATATATATATATATATATATTATATATATTACAATATGCATACTAATTAGATACAGATGTATCTGTACTTAGGTATATGTATACGTGTGTATATGTAGTGAAAGTATACATGTATGTATGTACAGTAATACCTTGAGATAAGAGTTTAAATTGTTCCATAACTGAGCTCGTATGTCAAAAAAATTTTCCCATTTAAAATATCTGAAATAGATTTAATCCATTCCAACCTTGTAAAACATCCCCAAACTACTGTAAATTATGAAAAAGACGTTTTTAATTAAAAACATATATATACTATATCAATGCTTAACACAAATATGAAATAAAAGAAAAAAAGTTTTATTTAGTACTGTATTCTTATCTTAGAGACAGACATATGAAGTTAATGGAGATGAATGGCAGAGGAAGAGGGTGGGAGTAGGTGAAGCAGACTGTAGACGCATAGACAAAAACTTCACTTTCTTAATAATAAACAAACTAAAATTGCACTTTCTTAACATTAAATGAACTAAAATTGCACTTTCTTGACACTATATATTGTATAAATTTCTCATTTAATCTCAATTGTTTTGCCTTTTTGGCTGGACTTTTGTCACTTGCAGACATTTTGAAAAAAAACCTATCCAAAGAGGTTTGCTTTTGCCAGCTTTTTAAAATGTTACGGAAATGCAACAAACAAGTGTTATAGACAAGCGTATGGTTGCAAGAAAGAAATACGACAACAGCAGAAATAGATTTACATGATTTATTTCAATAGGAACATGTAATTTTGGGACAGCTGCCTTGTGGTATAGTTTATAAGCT
Source organism: Acanthosepion pharaonis (assembly GCA_903632075.3). Lineage (NCBI taxonomy): Eukaryota > Metazoa > Mollusca > Cephalopoda > Sepiida > Sepiidae > Acanthosepion > Acanthosepion pharaonis. Next base: position 326,694 of record CAHIKZ030001290.1, on the reverse strand, counting down.
GGCTCCCGGTCTGGGTTGGTCTCTCATAGTAGTTCACACTGGTTGACGTGGCACTCTTCCTGCTGACTGCCGCTGACTGACCATGACAGGTCTCTTCCCTGTCCTCCTGTTGAATGCTGCTGACTGCCGCTGACTGACCATGACAGGTCTCTTCCCTGTCCTCCTGTTGACTGCTGCTGACTGCTCAGCCTGACCATGACAGGTCTCTTCCCTGGCCTCCAGTTGACTGCCAGTACTTCCCCGTTTGAACCCTTTTATGGCGTTTTTTATGGCTTAACAGGCTCGAAAAACGACGAGAGTATAATTTATTTTATCTTATAACACAAGTGTCACTATAAAGTGCTGCAGCATGACTAGTTGAAGCTTTTTCTGAATGTTTCTTTTCAATGAAACTTGAAAGCTTCTCACACATTGTCAGCATTTTTTTAATTTCACATGTAGAAATCACTTCCTCCACCACTATCTCCTCCTCTCTATTTCGTATACTGCATCATCTTGTAAGTTGTGTTGGGTGGGAGGTAGAGGACTTTTACGAAGTTGAACTCATCTTGAAGACCAGGTGAGTTGGCTAGAGCATTATCAAGGACTAGTAATGCTTTCAGCTGGAGTTTATTTTCTAAAAGATATTTCTTCACTGCAGGACCAAAGACGATATTTACCCATTCAACAAAAAGCTGCTGTGTAACCTATTCCCTAGGATTAGAGCACCACATAACCTGCAGTTTTTCTTTAAGAATCTTGTGAGTCTTAAAGGCTTAAGGATTATCCGAATATACACTAGCAGTGGCTTTATTTTACAGTCACCACTAGCATTTGCACACAATGCAAGGGTCAGACAGTCCTTCATGGGCTTATGGCCTCACAACGGTGATGAAAGTCAATGGCCTCTGTGGTGATGAAAGTCCTCCATAGCAATTTTCTTCCAAAACAAGCTTGTTTCATCATAGTTGAGCACCTTTTGGGGGATGTACTCTTCTTTTGCAACAAGTGCAGTAAAACATGTGATGAACACCTCAGTTGCTTTAATGGTTACATTCACAGCTTCACCATGCCTTGAGACATATAAGCAAGAACACCACTTATGGAGGATCTCATTGGTAAACAAAAGTTTTGCTTGGGAGTGCCAATAGCATGTAAGGGGTTATAGAGAGTGAAAGTAAGAGTAAAGAGGGAAGTGTTTGAAGAAAGGATAAAGAGAAGGACAGGGATCAAGATCAAGGCATCAGAAAATGTTGATTGGCATCACATTTGAAAATTATAATTGTCAGGGAAGCAAGTAAGAGGAAGGGAGTTCCACTGTCAAGAAGTACGAGAGAAGAAGCTGTTGGAGTAGAAGAGGCAGTTACATTTAACTGTTTTGACTGAAAGGGTGGGAAAGGGATACCAACCTAGTAGCACACTTAAATTTGCATAGTTGTATAATTTTGGGCGGAACAAATAGACAAAGTTTTTTCTCCAGTCAAAAGGAACTATTTGGGCTTTGTTTGACTGGAAGTCCTATGTGTCCAAGCAGTTAGGCACGTCAAGTCCAATGACAGTTCCCCACAGGAGATGCAGGGTCAAATCCTACCAGAGGATGCATATTTTTCTGACAGGATTTCTCAAATATTCAGGGTGGTAGACGTAGTTGGATAAAAAAAAAATGTTTAATTAAGAAATAGAACTTCTACTCGAATATGAGTATCCATTAAAAA